>MDKH01076294.1:0-16556 GCA_005239495.1 Nicotiana undulata | reverse complement strand
TATACATATATATATATATATATATATATATATATATGTATATATATATGTGTGTGTGTGTGTATATATATTGTTGCGGTGTGCAGCCCGATCCATAACTATCCTCACATGCTCAGCTCTCGGCCTCACTCAGTCATCCTCACAAGCCACTCTGGCAACTCATATCAACTCACGGGACTCGGCCTAAAATGCCTCTCAGAGTTTCAAAAACATTGTGGTAGCAGTGAAAATAGCAACAAGTAGAAAACATGACCGTGTTCACAAAATTTCTATATGGATAGTGTGGGAATAGTGTAAAAATACCCTGAGGGTCTAAACAGATCGGCACAAGGCCCCAAACATGTCTTACAACCCAATTATATCAAAAACAAAAACATATGATTTATCATGTGATTTAAAAGCAATAACGCAACTCAATAGTTGCCTCGGGAAGAACCAAGTTCAAATCTCTCATCGGTGCACGCCACACTCTCGTCATCCAGCGTGTGCGTCACTCCAAAGCAGTGAGAAGATGCTAAGTCCGGGGCTTCAAACCCTCAGGACAAGATTTAAAGTTATTACTTACCTCAAACCAGCCCTAAAGTTACTCTGCAATATTGTTGCCCCTCGAATCGGCTCCCAAATGCTCCGAGTTTATCAAAATCAGATTTATAACATAAATATTTTCTAGGGAAACGAATCCCAATCGAAAGCTATCAAAATTAGGCACAATTCCCGAAATTGGTCAAACCCGACCCTTGGTCTCACGTCTCGAAACTCGATAAAATTTACACCATAAGAATCCTCATCCTCCGACGAGTCTATACTTACCAAGAAGACTGAAATCGGAGTCCAAATGACCCCTCAAATTCCCATTTTAAGTTCTCTTAATCACAAGCCCTAATTACCCATTTTTGCACTGATTTTCCCCAAATGTTCACCACTAAATAGACCTTTAATCGCATATAAATGAGTTTCAAGTCCAAAAACCTTACCTCAATGAAGAACTATCGATTTCCCTCTTCAAAAACCCTTCGAAAGCTTCAAACCACCATGCAAATGGTGAAAGAATGCCAAAAATTCGCAACGGACCCTTTATATATGATCTTCCCAGGGATTTCCGCACCTACGGCCTTATTAGAGCACCTGCGGTCCCAAGTGCGCACCTGCGCATCTGACTTAAACCCCCAATTTTTGCACCTGTGATGACTTCTTCGCACCTGCACTTCCGCAGGTGCGACCACCCGTCCGCACCTGCGACCGCTTCATGAACAGCCAAACACCGCACCTGCGCATGTTCTTCGCACCTGCGGACCTTGCGCTTGCGATCATCCTTCCGCAGGTGCGACCACACCACCATTGGTGCACCAGCAACAGCTTTGCTGCATTTTTTCCAAGTTCAAACCTACGCTAACCATCCGAAATCAATCCTAAGCCCCTCAGAACCCCATCCAAACATACTAACACGTCTCATAACCTCATTCAAGCTTCGTCGAGCCTTCGAAACACCAAAAACAACGCAAAACACAAAAATCACATCAAATTCAAGCCTATGAAATTTGAAACTTTTAAATTTCACCAAGGACGCCGAAACCATCCAAAATACACTCGATGGACCTGAAAATTTGCACACATATCCAAAATGACATTACGAACTTGCTCCAACTTTCAGAATTCCATTCCGACCGCTATAGCCTATTTTCCACTGCCGACCCAAAATCGCCATAAACCAACTTTCGCCAATTCAAGCCTAATTCTACAGCGGACATCAGAACCACACTCCGAAAACACTCCTCAGTCCCAAATCACCTAACGGAGCTATCTGAGCCACAAAATTCGCATTCCGAGGTCGTTTACCGAGAAGTCAACTCCCATTTGACTTCTCCAACTATAAGGCTACTTTAGGAGACTAAGTGTCTCAATCCTCACTACAATCACTCCGAACCCGAACCAACCGGCCCAACAAAAGAGCCGAACCACACAAAATGAAGTAGAAATAGAGGAAACATGGCTAATCTCGTGAAACGACCGGCCAGGTCATTTCATTCTCCCCCACTTAAACATACGTTCGTCCTCGAACGTAACCTACCTTGAATATACCCCGGGGCTGATCTGACGTCACCCTATCCCATATAGGTCAGATATCATAATGTCACCGAAATTTCACAATTCCACCTAACTCATAAACCTTAGAACAAAATATTCGCTTCTGAAATAACTTACAATATCAAAATCAAACAACTATAAACTGAATAAGTCTGAACACGCTTTAACAAGCCACATACATAACCCGTATGCAATCACATACTATATCGCATGCCTCAAACACCCATAGTGATTACTCCTAATTACAATAGCTGCTCAAAAACACCCAATACCGGTACATATCCTCCTATCAAGCAATGCCTCACTCTAACACCTCCATATACTGCCGACGGTGAATGAAGCACATAGAAAGTCATCACCACTCTTCATATCAACCATTCATGGAGCTCCCTCTCCCTCGGCAAGGATCATAGTAAATTTCTAAGACGGATCCTGATGGCCTCATCTCATCCAACATGACTATTCTAGGAACATGACACATCGATACAATCTAAAGCCACAACCTGTGTGACCCGCACACCAATAAACAACAGTCTAAGTGTACTCAAATCATGGGAAAAAGGTCTCAAATGAGAGAGCTGTACCGCAAGCTTACCAGGACCACCACAACATGATGCAAATAACTCATAACACACCGCAAGACCAAAACACACGAATGTAACCCGAATAATCATACCTCCACCTAACTTGATGTCTAGTACCAGAAATGAATCACCATAACTACAGAGAAGTAAAATAACATATCAAATGCGCAATCAATCATGCAACTCCAACCTACCTGTCTCACCCAAATTTTGCTATAAAGCCCGGATAGAACCGCACCATATGTGCATATAACCAACAATAACAACTCCTCGCATCACCGAAGGGTAACTCATAGATACCTCCAAAACACGAATAAGCTCAATGACAATCGAGTGGCACACCCCTCAACAATAAAAATTCGGAGTCAACAATTCCGACCCGGTGCAGAACACACATCAAGACTAGGCCTACCAATGAGCCCTAAATAAACTATGATCACACACAATAGATAAATAACTCTTTGAAGGTTCACAATGACTGAATCATAGCACAAACTACTCTCTGCCTAATCTTAGCTATTTTTCTCGTAGTCCACAACCACAAAACCATCTAATCACGAAAACTCTCAATCTCCCAATCCATCAAGCTTACGAATCACCATATTTGATCCCAGCTACACTGCTCGAATATATAACACACCTCTAATACTCAATCATTCCGCGAGGGATACTCCTAAAATTCTTTTGTGCCGCCAAACAAACTTGAATATCAGCAGTCGATCCCACAAAAAAGCACCGAAATACCAATGAAGTACCCTTAACCCAAACACATTGCCGTTTCTGAAATGTATGCCCTCATCAAGCCACACCAATTAGTGATATCATCTACCTAGTCGTCTAAAACTACCGATGCTGTCTAAGAATCTCACCTATGCAATTCTCAACTCTACACCACATACCGCATACACCATGCCGTCCTATGATATATATAAGATCTTCATGATCCCTTCCGAGCCACAAATAACTATGCACCCAACTAGCCAGGAACTTTACATTTGATCCCATATAGAAGCAAAATCATTATACGTCACATGCTCCTCACGCTAGTAGAAAATGCACATCTCTAACCATGGTAGAAACCATCAAGAACTCTTCAAATCCTATTTGTACGACACCACACCGTTAGGACTGAATCTCTCTAACTCAACCAATCTACGCAGGTCACCAAAATCCAAGAGCATTGCTAAGAATCATATGTAAAAACTCATTACCTCAAAAACGCCCAAATAATTAATCATATTCCTTACCATGCCTATCCGACTTACTTCCCAGCTGTCCTATTAATCCAAGTTCCTTCTGACTTACCTTCGAATTGATGCCCTTCCCTGCCTTAATACCGCAATTCTCAACCCTAACTCACCGCACGATACCCAAGCATATCACTATACCGTTTAAGGCTCATAAGCCGCTGAATACTCTCTCGAATATCCCCAAAAACACCACATTCAAAATACTTACCCTGAAGAGACTTGCGGAAAATCTAAAGCCATTACCTCCATATTCCTGATACCATTAGATAGAATCCATGATAATGTAAAGACACCACAAGCCTTGACACCTTCCACGTAAATCTCAGTTCTAGCCCAATTCACACCTTCGAGATCCTCAATTGCTACATATAACCTTGAACCCGTCAGAACCATTCTCGAGAGTCATCCAATCTGTGCAAATTTCAACTACCCCAACCAAGAAAACAGAGCGACCCGACCCCGTTTTCAAACCACATACTAGGAAAGAAATTCACACATTTGACGAAACAAGCAAACTCGTACACTGCACACTCTCCACCTTTTACAATTGAAACTCAATCATTCAATGAACCCATCTATCCATAGAGTACATTACAACTAGTATCGAAGAATTTCCATTACTCGAGTCATTCCCAGACTGCACCTATGCAGGTCATAACTGATTCACCAATATACCTTGAACCGAAAAAAATACAACACATAATCGTGCAATATACTTATCATCAACAGACTCCCCTACTTGGCTCAAAGCCAATGATCAAGACAAACAATAACTCACAATGCGCACACGCTAACACTGTCACCATACCGCGATAATATCTCAAATTCGTATGCAAATCTCGCATTCACCATTGAAAAAGATCATGCCAACCTCCACGATCTATCCGAACTCAAATTATAACATATATCATTTGATGGAAAAGAGAATTTGTTACAAAACCACATAAGAGTCACATAACCTTAGGACATCCCCCAGGAGATAACCCCACCTGCTAGCGTCAAACTGATAACTCCTTATACCCTTCCTAAAACCATAGCTATCGCACAATCACTTTACCCTTCAGTATTTAGACACAACCAACGCATACCCTCGAGGCATCACAATACGCTGCATAAGAACCTGTAGCCGATGGCAAAACTAACACTGGAGATGTGGTCAAACAAATCTTGAGATTCTGGAAGCTCTACCCACACTCGTCTGACAACATGGATACCTTCACTGGACACCACGTGTCACAAGAATGCTTCCGAACTGAGCTAAAAAAAATCACACTTGGAGAACTTTGCTTAAAGCTTCTCCTCCATCAATCTCTATAGTACCCTCCTCAATGTTGAGTATGCTACCCCTGGCTACGTGAGTACGCCAGGATGCTACCGATGAATACCATAATGAATGAGTGCCAACACGGCTAAAATACGCCGTTAATCAAATACATGAACCCTGCTGGGGCATTGGTCAGCCCCAAAACATCACTAGGAACTCATAAAACAACAAGAAACTCCACTTCACTCTACAACTAAACTACACGAGAAGTCCTTCAATATACTCACAACTCGAGGCCATATTCTAACCCAAGACAGTAGTCAAATACTAAATGGTTCTTGCTACATCTCCTGCCAATTCATTTTGTCACAATCAAACAACCTGAACACATCCGACCATCAAATTACACTCAACATATAGCTATCTAGTCACAAAGTCTCATAAATAAGGACACAACCGGACATATAAGTCCCCAAATGCACGTGCTCACACAAACAAAGGTCTCAACACTCAAACCACAGATAAAATTCGGCGTCAAGTCCTCCAGATTGGCCCATTATCAATCTGCTAAAAATCACATCTCACCCATGGAAATCACAAGTCGTCGATGCATAGCTGATTCCGAGCGCTCATGTACGCATTCGAATACATGAAAGGAATTTCAAGAGTTACGCTTTTGGCCGAATAAGTGAATACGCATGACAAGAATTCAAGAATGTGAGATTTTTCCTAAGGGTTCTGCAGCCTCTCGAAGATAAGTACATACGTCTCTGTACCGATCCGCAAGACTCTATATACTTGCTCATGACCATTGAGTCCTATGTAACCTAGTGCTCTGATACCAACTTGTCACGACCCCAAATCCTAAATCGGTCGTCATGGCGTCTATCATGGAACTAGGCTAGCCAACAACAACACATTGACATATTATTTTCAAAATTCCCACATCTTTTGAACATTTCATAAGTATTTATAAATTTCCAAATTTGTTAAAAAAAATCAAATGACATAAACAGTCTAACAACTATCCCCAAGACCCAGAGTGAACATGTCATGAGCATCTAAGAGTAGTACCAAAAACTCTACTATCATAATACATAATCTCAGAAAAACAAATAACTAGGTACAAAACAAGAAAGGGAGAATCAGAGATGCTGCAGACGCTGAGCTGCTACCTCGATGTCCCGACTCCGACTCCACATGTAATAAGATGGCTAACGCTCGTTAGTAGCACCTGAATCTGCACACAGAGGTGCAGTGAGTAATGATGAGTACGCCAACTCAGTAGTAATGAAAATAAATCAGGTCTGAACAACATAAAACACATAGGAGCGAATCATCGAATCACAATAAGTAAAATCTTTAGTCCCAACAGTGTATATTTTTAGTCAAGACGCTTTGAAAGCAGATTCCAGTAAAATACTTTAAAAAATATAATTTCCAATGATTGAAGAAACAATGCCCAAGAAATCTGAGTATAAAAATGAAATGAATCATAAATGGTTATTCAGGAAAAATAACTATCATAAACAGCCGCTCGGGAAAATCACCACTCGGAAACAGTCACTCAGCATGCCTCCATATTACTCAGTATCAGCCTCTCCGGCAACCTCACTGTCACTCATACCTCCCAATCAGTCGGCACTCACACTCAATAGGTACCATAAATACAAATAATTGATGCGGTGTGCAGCCCGATCCATAACTATCCTCACATGTTCGGCTCTCGGCCTCACTCAGTCATCCTCACAAGACACTCTGGAAACTCATGTCAACTCACGGGACTCGGCCTAAAATCCCTCTCAGAGTTTCAAAAACATTGTGGTAGCAGTGAAAATAGCAACAAGTAGAAAACATGACCGTGTTCACAAAAATTCTATATGGATAGTGTGGGAATAGTGTAAAAATACCCTGAGGGTCTAAACAGATCGGCACAAGGCCCAAAACATGGCTTACAACCCAATTATATCGAAAACAAAAACATATGATTTATCATGTGATTTAAAAGCAATAACGCAACTCAATAGTTGCCTCGGGAAGAATCAAGTTCAAATCCCTCATCGGTTCACGCCACACACTTGTCATTCAGCGTGAGAGTCACTCCAAAGCAGTGAGAAGATGCTAAGTCCGGGGCTTCATACCCTCAGGACAAGATTTAAAGTCATTACTTACCTCAAACCAGCCCGAAAGGCTACTCCGCAATACTCTTGCCCCTCGAATCGGCTCCCTAGTGCTCCGAGTCTATCAAAATAAGATTTATAACATCAATATATGCCAGGGAAATGAAACCCAATCGAAAACTATCAAAATTAGGCACAATTCCCGAAATTGGTCAAACCCGACCCCCGGGCCCACGTCTTGGAACTCGATAAAATTTACACCATAAGAGTCCTCATCCTCCCACGAGTCTATACATACCAAGAACACTAAAATCGGAGTCCAAATGACCCCTCAAATTCCCATTTTAAGGTGTCTTAATCACAAGCCCTAATTACCCATTTTTGCACTGATTTTCCCCAAACTTTCACCACTAATCAGACCTTTAATCACCATATAAACAAGTTTTAAGTCGAAAAACCTTACCTCAATGAAGAACTATCTATTTCCCTCTTCAAAAACCCTTCAAAAGCTTCAACCTCGCATGCAAATGGTGAAAGAATGCAAAAAACTCGCTAAGGACCCTATATATATGATCTTCCTAGGGATTTCCGCACCTAAGGCCTTATTAGCGCACCTGCGGTCCCAGGTGCGCACCTGCAAATCAGACCTAAACCCCCAATTTCCGCACCTGCGATGACTCTTTCGCACTTGCGCTTCCGCAGGTGCGACCACCCGTCCGCACCTGCGAACCCTTCACGAACAACCAAACTCTGCACCTGCGTATGGTCTTCGCACCTGCGGACCTCGCGCCTGCGATTTTCCTTCCGCATGTGCGACCACACCACCAGTGGTGCACCAGCAGCAGCTTTGCTGCATTTTTTCAAGTTCAAACCTCCATTAACTATCCGAAATCAATCGCAAGCCCCTCGGGGCCCCAACCAAATATACCAACACGTATCATAACCTCATTCAAGCTTTGTCGAGCCTTCGAAACACCAAAAATAATGCAAAACACCAAAATCACATCAAATTCAAGCCTATGAACTTTGAAACTTTTAAATTTCACCAAGAATGCCGAAACCATCCAAAACACATCCGATTGACCTGAAAATTTGTACACATATCCAAAATGACATTTACGAACTTGCTCCAACTTCCAGAATTCCATTCCGACCCCTATAGCCTATTTTTCACTGCCGACCTGTAATTGCCAAAAACCAACTTTTGCTAATTCAAGCATAATTCTACACCGGACATCAAAACCACACTCTGAACACACTCCTAAGTTCCAAATCACCTAACTGAGCTATCCGAGCCATAAAATTCGGACTCCGAGGTCGTTTACCAAGAAGTCAGCTCCCAGTTGACTTTTCCAACTATAAGGCTACTTTAAGAGACTAAGTGTCTCAATCCTCACTGCAATAACTCCGAACGCGAACCAACCGACCCAACAAAATACACAAGAGCTGAACCACACAAAATGAAGAAGAAATAGATGAAACATGACTAATCTTGTGAAACGACCAGCCGGGTCGTTATAGTAGATCACCTAGGCATCATACATATAGGATTGGTAACTTAAAAACATTCAACAACCAGCTTGTAATACCTGCACAATTCTTTCTATAAGCGGTATCTTGCATCTGAAATTTCCATGTATTCTTTGGACTCCTAGAAAGCATGTCCATAAGTTTAATATTCTGGATCCTGCAAATTCCTAATTGATATATGTGTTTGCGTGCACTTGCTGCTTAAGTGTGGAGGTCAATGTGAGCCTTTAATTTCATTTGTGTGAAGTCTTTAGATGATTTGTTTGTCGCCTAGTTTTTACATTTTGAGAAGCCTAGATAAGGTCTAGAACCATCCAAATAGAGGTCCAAATCCTCCTGGACCATTGGTATGGGGCAGGTAATGCATGCGTAGGGCACGACTTAGAACTGAATTAGAGTGCTTTTAGGTAAATAACTTTAACATAGTAATTGGGTAGCAGGTGATGATTGTCTGTGCCGGCTGAATAATATGAGTGATACCCCATCTTGATGGTGTTATAAAATATTATTTATGTTGCACATGGTGATCCTTTAGGATAAAAAACTTAGGACCCCCCCCCCCCCCATTTTCTTTCTTTTCTATTAGAATAAAAATAGTTGCATCCCTCTGTCAAAGAATCTTTTATAATAAATTTCTTAAATTTTGTGCTCCCTTTGTTTATTTGATCACATACACTAATCCGTATAATTTAAATTCGGTCAGGAACCACAATTGTGGACCTCGAAGAGTGCCTAACACCTTCTCTTCGAGGTAATTTCGAGCCCTTACCCGATCTTTGATGATATTGACTGGTCAAACAGAGTTATCTGCAAATAGGTGCCCTAACGCACCTAAAAATCGTTAGGTGGCGACTCTTCTTTTTTAATACTTCCTTAAAAGAGTTGTCATGTGTCGAAACCCGATTTCACGAGAAAAAGGGGCGCGACACCCAATATCTCAACTTTCCAAGAAACAAACAACAATAGTATTTTCACAACAAATAATCTATGGCTCAAGAGTCTCACAATAACTACCGGGAGAGAATAACTCAACAAGAATAGTATTTCATAACTTTACAACCTTGCCTCAATGTAAATCACGACCTTTGTAACTCAATACCAATTTCAATAATAAGATATTCCAAAAATAATAACTTCAAGTAAAGACCTCAACGGCTAAATTATGAATAAGGAGTAGAGGAAACAATACTTCAGCTAAACATGTAAAGGCAATTAACAAGTGAGAGATAAGACAAATAGAACATGTGAAGATAGACTAATGATGATGATTATAACTTGATAAGGTAATTAAATTAAGGCATGAAAGGAATCTACATATCTAAAACCGGTAAATTTTTACATTTAGCCTGTGTACACACTCGTCACCTTGCGTGCACGACTTTCACATATCACAATGAACACAAACCAGCACTAGCCCTAAGGGGTAATTCGCCCACACAAAAATAAACAGGATACTTACCTGAAAATACGCTAACTCAATCAACTATTAAGCCTTAACTCGATTATCCAACTCTATACGACTCCAATTTGGCCAAAAGAACTTCATACCATAAATATAAACTATAGGAAGCTATTCTAAATAATAACGTTACAATCTTTAGAGATAAATAAGAAGTCAATTATAAAGTCAACCTAGGCCTGCATCTCGAAACCCGACAAAAATTAAAAAATCCGGACACCCATTCGATAACGAGTCCAACCATACAAGAATTACTCAAATCCGACTTCAAATCATCTTTCAAATTCCCAAAATTTAGCCTAAGAAGTTTTCACAATTTTCCCCAAATTTCCAATTCAAATCACAAATTAAATGATTAAAATAACAATGGATTTGTGTAATATAGTCAAAACCGAGTTAGAATTACTTACCCCATTGAATTTCTTGAAAATATCTCGAAACATTGCCATAAACAATGCTCTCTAGGTCCAAAAATAAATAATGAAATCAAACCCTCGAACTAGGGCTTTTCTCCGTAATGATTCTGCATCTGCGGTCACACAGTCGCATCTGCAACGCCCCACCTGCCGAAAAACCATCGCAAGTGCGGTTCCCACTTAGGTCCGGAGATTTTTCTTTTGCAGACCACTAGCTCACACCTGCGAGCCTGCTTCTGCGGAGAAAACGACCGCACCTACTGTCTTGCCCAAGGCCTCTTTACAAATTTCACTTCTGCGAATGCAAGGTTCTCTCTTGAGGAGGCGCACCTTCGCCAAGGTGTTCGCACCTGCGAGCCAAGACCCAGGCTGCCCCTCTCCGCTTCCAAGCTTCTTCGCTGGCACCCGTGAGTCCGCACATGCAGCCAATCCCTCCACAAGTGTGATAACACCAGAAAGGCTAAAACTTCAGCAAATATACTAAGTCCAAATTTGTTCCGGATTCAATCCGAATCACACCCGAGACCCCCGAGACCCCATCCAAATGTACCAATAAGTTCCCAAGCACATAACAGACCTACTCAAGAGAAAAAGCAAAACAACCAACATCGATTCTACGAATCGCAACCCAATTCAAGCCTATTGAAACTATGAACTTTCGAATTCCAAAACTAATGTTGATTCAAACCAAAATAACTTTGATTGACTTCAAATTTTTCACACAAGTCATATATGACATGACGGGCCTATTCCATCTTTCGGAATCAAAATCCGACCCCGATATCGATAAAGTCAACTCCTAGTCAAACTTCTCAATCTTTCAAACCTTCAACTTCCTAATTTTCGCCAATTCAAGCCGAAATGACCTACAGGCCTCCAAATCAACATGCGGATGCGCTCCTAAGTCAAAAATCACTGTATGGAGCTATTGGAACCGTCAAAACTAAATATTGGAGTTGTCTACATAAAATTCAAACTATGGTCAACTCATTCACCTTAAAGCTCAAACTAGGGACTATGTGTCCCATTTCACTCCAAAACTCACCCGAACCAAAACCTAGCACCCCCGGAAAATCACATAACCATTATACAATGTGGAGGAGGCAATAAATAGGGATCGAGGCTAAAATACTAAAAATACCTAGCCGGGTCGTTATATCCTCCCTCTCTTAAAACAAACGTTTGTCCTCAAACCAGTATTGAGACACACCTAAAGAGGTGAAAAGATGAGGATAAAGGCTAGGCATATCATGCTTGGTCTCCCAAGTCGCCTCCTTGAATGGTTGACTCCTCCACCGAACCTTCAGTGAAGCAATGCTTTTTTATGTCAACTTTCGGACCTGCTTGTCCAAAATGGCCACCGGCTGCTCAACATAATACAAATCCTTGTCTTAATGGACTAAGTTGAAATCAAACACATGAGAAGGATCACTATGATGCTTATAGAGAATAGAAACATGGAATATTGGTTAAACTGCAGCTAGACCTGGTGGCGGTACAAGCTTGTATGCCACCTCTCCATTTCTCTCAACAATCTCAAAAGATTCGACAAACTTATGGCTCAACTTGCCTTCTTCCCGATCCTCATAACACCCTTCACAGGCGAAACTTGGAGCAAGACCCACTCCCAACCATGAATACAACATTATGAACCTTCCAATCGGCATAAGTTTTCTGTCTAGATTGGACTGTATGAAGACGATCTCGAATCAATTTAACCTTTTCCAAAGCATCCTAAACCAAGTCAGTACCCAATAGGCTACCTCACCCGGCTCAAACCGACATACTAGAGACTGACACCGCCTCCTGTACAAGGCCTCATACGGATCCATCTCAATGCTCGACTGGTAGCTGTTGTTGTAGGAAAACTCTGCAAGCAGCGTGAACTGAACCCAAGAACCCCCAAACTCCATCGCTCATGCACGAAGCATATCCTCCAATATCTGAATAGTTTTCTCGGGTTGTTCGTTTATATGAGGGTGGAATGTTGTACTCAACTCATCTTGTTTGGCCAACCCATGTTGTACGGCTTTCCAGAATCATAATGTAAATTATGTACCCCGGTTAGAGATGGTGGATACCGACACGCCATGAAGTCGGACAATCTCGCGAATATAAACCTAAGCCAACTACTATGAAGAATAAGTAGTCACCACTAGAATGAAATGAGCCACAAGGTCAACCTATCCACAATCACTGATACTGCATCGAACTACTTCTGTGTACATGGGAGCCCAACAACAAAATCCATAGTAACCCTCTCCCATGTCCACTCTGGAACTTCTAGCCTCTCAAGCAATCCACGTGGCCATTGATGCTCATATTTCACCTACTAACAATTTTGGAACCTAGCTACTTACTCTACTATGTCTTTCTTCATTGTCCTCCACCTATAGTGTTTCCTCAAGTCCTGATAAATCTAAGCGACACCTGGATGAATGGAGTACTACGAACTGTGGGCCTCCTAAAGAATTAAATCACGCAAACTTTGTATATTGGGCACACCTTGCCAACCCTGCATGCGCAACACATCGTCATCCCCAATAGTAACCTCTTTAGCATTTCTGTGTTAAACTGTTTACTTGATGAAAGAGATATGGAGTTCGTCATACTTACGCTCTCTAATATGATAATATAGAGAAGTATGAGAAACTACACATGCCAAAACTCGACTCGGCTCTGAAACATCCAATCTAAAAAATTGATTGGCCAAGACCTGAACATACAATTCTAGTGGCATCTCTGATGCTGGTAGATATGCTAAACTGTCCAAGCTCTCTGCCTTCCGACTCTAGGCATCGATCACCATATTGGCCTTCCCAAGATGATATAGAATGGTGATATCATAGTCCTTAAGAGACTCTCACAATCTCCGCTGTCGCAAGTTAAGATCCTTTTATTTGAACAAATGTTGTAGATTCCGGTGGTTGGTAAAGACTTCACGTGAGAAGAATTATCATGTCCACAACCTTGGGTTAGCAGCTATCGTTCATGTCTTGATGACGTGTAGGAAATCACCTACCTACTTGCATCAACACTACGTCGAGACCAACACACGACACATCAAAGTACATAGTGTATGACCCTGAACCCGTAGGCAGCACCAACACTGAGGTTGTAGTCAAAGAAGTCTTGAGCTTTTGAAAGCTCTCCTCACACTCCTCGGTCTACCGAAAAAGAGCCCCTTTCTGGGTCAATCTAGTCATAAGAGCAGATATAGATAAGAAACCCTCCACGAATCGACGGTAATACCTTGCCAAACAATTAAAACATCGGATATCAGTAGCTGAAGACAGTGTGGGCCGACTCTGCACTGCTTAAATATTCTTAAGATCTACCTTGATCCCCTCACTCAACACTACATGCCCCAAAAATGCCACATAATCAAGCCAGAATTCACACTTGAAAATTTTGCATACAACTTCTTTTCTCTCAAGGTCTGTAGCACGGTCCTCAGGTGCTTCTCATGATCCTCCCGACTTCGGGAGTACACCAAGATGTCGTTAATAAATACAATAACGAATGAGCTAAGATAGGGATGGAATACACTACTCATCAAATGCATGAATGTTGTTGGGGCGTTGGTCAGCCCAATACAAGGAACTCGTAATGACCATACCAAGTCCTGAAGGTAGTCTTTGGAATATCCTGATCCCAAATCTTCAACTGATGATAACCTGACCGCAAATCAATATTTGAGAACACTTTAGCACCCAGTAGCGGATCAAATAGGTCATTAATGTGTGGCAATGGACACCTGTTCTTCATTATAACCTAGTTCAACTGTTGATAATCAATACACATGAGCATAAAACCATCCTTCTTCTTTAAAGACAAGACTGGAGCACCGCAAGGTGAAATACATGGCCGAATGAAGCCCTTATCAAGCAACTCTTACAAATGCTCCTTTAATTCCTTTAACACCGGTGGGGGCAATACAATATGGTAGAATAGAAAAGGACTGAGTGCCCAGAAATAAATAAATACAAAAATTGATATCCCTATCAGGGGAGCATGCCCGGAAGATCCACCTGAAATACATCTAGATAGTCCCTCTCTACCGGAACTTACTTAACGGTAGGACTATCAATAGTGACATCTCTCACAAAGGCTATGTATGCCTCACACCCCTTCCCAACCATCTGATTTGCTTTAAGGAAAGACACCACCCTACTAGAAACATAATCCAAGGTACCCCTCCACTCCAACCGCGGAAAGCCTAGTATAGCCAATGTCACCGTCTTGGCGTGATAATCAAGAATAACAGAATAGGGCGACAACCAGTTCATACCCAAAATAACATCACAATGTACCATAATGAGTAAGAATATAGGTCAACTCTAGTCTCACAACCACCAAAAACAATTAAACACGATCTATACACTTGGTCAACAATAATGGAAACTTTTAGTGGCGTGGACACAGACAGGATAACTCAAGGAATCACGGGATATACCCAAATTTGGAGCAAAGTAAGATGATACATAGGAATAAGTGGAGCCTGGATCAAATAAGAGTGATGCATCTCTATGACAAACCGAAACAATACCTATGATGACTTAGTCGGATGCAACCGTCTCCGTCCTTGTAGGTAGAGCATAACATATGGCCTGGCCTCCCCCTGCAGGGCGACCCCTAGCCGCCCGACCTCTACCTCTAGTTGGTTGTGCAGGTAAAGTGAAAACTGATGCGGTAACCACAACCTGAGAAGCCTAAGGACCCTATGGAAAACGTGGATCCTGGGTGGTCTGTGAAGGTGCACCCCTCCAAAGTCTGGGGCAGCACTATATGACGAGTATCACTACACTCAAAACGAGCTCTCGGAGGTCGTGGCAGCTGATACTGGCTCAGGCCTGGTCGGCTGGACTGACCACTGAAATCACCCCGTGAAAGAAGTGTACTAGACAGTGGCGGTGCATAGTGGGAAACTTGACACCTGGAGTAGCCGGAATACCGCTGGAAGTTGGAAGTGCTGAACCAACGGGATGAATCACATAGAGCTTACAATGAGGAACTGCAACTAGGGCACGGACTCCACTATATGTGTTAGAATGTCGAGGCTTCATGGCCGGCCTACCTTCTCTCTCCCCGCCCCACATACCCTTCCATCTCCGAGCAATATCCACCAACTGCTTGTATGGGTCATCAATCTCCAACTCTCGAGCCATGCTGAATTTATTACTGATGTTGAGCCCCTCGATAAACTGACAGACTCACTCTCTAACTGTGGAGACTAAGGTTGTTGCATGTCTTGACAACTCGTTGAAGTTGAAAGCATACTTTGATACGGTCATAGCGCTCTGGTGCAACAACTCAAACTCTACGCACTATGCATCCCGAAGGTTCTATGGAACAAACTCTCTCAGGAACATCTCTAAAGCTAAGACCAGGAGAGTGAAGCTACCTCGGCCGGACCACCCATATCATACGCTCGCCACCACAGATAAGCCACTCCATTAAGCTGGAACATAGTTAAAGCAACCCTACTCGACTCCACAATACCTATAGTACAGAGAATACAGTGGCACTCCTCAAGAAAACCCTTTGCGTCCTTTCAAGCTAGGACGTTAAATGAAAGAGGATGGTACTTCTTGTACTTCTCTAGCATGAGCTTCCCCCTTAGATGTTGTTTCCCTATACTTGGGATGAATTGGGATAAGCGGCTGCCCTAGTGTGACCTCTAGGACCTGATCTGTCACGACCCAAATTCCCACCCTTTGGGCCGTGACTGCGCCTAATGTTGAACCCGCTAGGCCAGCCAACGTATAACTTGCAATAGTAATTTAAAATCATTTAATACTGAACGAAATGATGGTTCGTCACTTTTAACAAATTCCCAACAAAATAC
>ML269335.1:0-15046 GCA_005239495.1 Nicotiana undulata | reverse complement strand
AAACTATTGAATTACGCTGCATCCGGTATATATCTTGCATAGCATATTTAAATTGGGACTACGAACCGAGATCCGGGAGCTTTCCCCCCTGTACTGCATAGCTTATTTAAATTTGGACTACGGACCGAGATCCGGGAGCTTTCCCCCTGTACTGCATTGCATATTTACGTTGGGACTACGGGCTGAGACCCGGGAGTATTCCCCCTGTATTGCATTGCACGATTATCTATTAAGTTATATGATGTGCTGAGTTGAGGGTTACTTTACATTATTCCTTCTAGCTTTATATTAAATTTTCGTTAATTATTTCCATTTATTTGAAACTTTAAATTATAACTGTTCTATTTGCAACCTCAGTAGAGCCTCAATCTGACCTCGTCACTACTTTACTGGGGTTAGGCTTGGCACTTACTGAGTACCGAATGTGGAGTACTCACGCCCTTCTACGCATGTTTTCCCCATGTGCAGATCCACGTACCAGTACGCAGTACCGAGGTTAGAAGCAGCAACAACTTTTGGAGACCATGAGGTATTTCTGCCGCGTCCGCAGAGCCTTCCGAGTCCCCTTCCTTATCCTAGTATAGTCATAGTACTTACACATAAATACTTTCAAGTTTCGTTGTATAGAGCTATAGTGTACAGCTTGTGACGTTGTTGATATTCCGGGTTTTGGGAAGAGTAAAGCTGTAAATGCCGAGCGGCACAGTTTAATAGTATTGCTTTCGCTTTATCCTCTATTATTGTGTTGTTTTACATTTTGATTTCCGCACATCTTAGGCTTACCTAGTCGTAGAGACTAGGTGTCGTCACGAAACCCTGTGGAGGGAAATTTGGGCCGTGACATGAATAAACAAGTGATATTGTCTCATAAATACAAAGTAAAGACAGAAAAAGGAATGAGATAGGAGGTGCCGCCAAGGCCTGCGGACGCCTGCAGGACTACCTCAGTGTCGCCTGATGGACTGAAGGAAGCCTCCTCAATCAGTGTTCACTGGGTACGGTACCGTAATCTGCACAACATAAAGAAGTTCAGGTGTAACATCAGTACAACCGACCCTATGTACTGAGTAAGTGCCGAACCTAACCTTGGCAAAGTAGTGACGAGGCTAGGACACGACAAATAATGAGCACCTGTGCAATTCAATAATATATGTCAGAAATAATGACAAGAAGTAAACAATTAAGTACAAAAACGGGGAAAACATGCTGGGGACAAAGGGGTAGCAATTACTGAAATGACGGAACAGAGCAACAATTGAAATATGTGAATTACAACAAGAACTAATAGCTCTGAACAAACAAGTAAATAGAAACGGCACGACATGTCCCCTCATGCTAAAATATCATAAAACACAGTACAGAATATCCCCCCGTACATAAATAACATAAACATGGTAAGGAATGTCCCCTCGTGCATAAGTATCAACAACACGGCATGGAATGTCCCCTCGTGCATAAATATGAATAACTCGGCACGGAATGTCCCCTCGTGCATAAACAACATAAACATGGAACGGAATGTCCCCTCATGCATAAATAAACATAAACATGGTACGGAATGTCCCCTCGTACATAAATAACATAAACATGGCAAGGAATGTCCCCTCGTGCATAAATATCAACAACACGACACGGAATGTCCCCTCGTGCATAAATATCAACAACACGACACGGAATGTCCCCTCGTGCATAAATATCAATAACACGACACGGAATGTCCCCTCGTGCATAAACAACATAAACATGGGACATATACATGGCACAGAATGTCCCCTCGTGCATAAATAAACATAAACATGGCACGGAATGTCCCCTCATGCATAAATATCAAAAACAACAGTTTGGCAAGAAAATCAACAATAATAACCCATAAATGCAAAGGAATAATTAACGGAAATAATACCGTCCCGGCAAGGGAAACAACTATAACCAATCTTATACAAGTGTATAATTTAACAAAATATTTCTCAATCGATCAAATACTCAACAGTATTCACAACCAATAATTTCCCTCAAATGAATAATTGCCAAATTGATATTAAACACAATAAACCTCAATGAAAATCACATAATTACTCATATTCGACGCACGTGCATGCTTGACCACAACATATAGGTACTTGTCACCTCACCTATACATTGGACATGGAATAAACACGTTGCAAATAAGACTCAACACTTATTCCCTAAAGCTAAGGTTAGGCCAAACACTTACCTCGATGCCACGAACACAATTAAAGCCTCAACTACCGCTTTACCTCTTGATTCCACCACCAACTCACTCGTATCTAGCCACAAATTACTTAATTATATCAATAAATGCTAAATGAGTCAATTCTAATGCATGGAAATGAGTTTTCTAAAGTTTTTCCCAAAAAGTCAAAAATCGACCCCGGGCCCGTTCGGTCCAAACCCGAAATTCGGACCAAAACCCGATTACCCATTCACCCCCGAGCCCGGATATATAAATGGTTTTTGGAATCCGACCTCAATTTGAGGTCTAAACACCCAAATTTCAATATTCTTAGGTTTTACCCAAAATTCCCAATTCCACCATGAATATCCTAGATTCTAGGATGAAATCTTGTAAAAAGAAGTTAAGGATTAAAGAAAATGAGTTAGAAATCACTTACTAATGTTTTGGATAAGAGAGAGTGTTTGAAACATCGCCTCTTATGTTTTTAGAGTTTTTAAAAATAAAAAATAACTGAAAATCCCGTTTAAATATACCCCATCAGGCCCCCACCGCGGACCGAACAAAAGGAGAGTGCGGCCGCAAAGGCCCTTCCGCGGACCGCACAAAGACGACCGCGGACCTCGCTGGCGGGTTGAGAGATCTGACTTCTCTGACGTGCAACAACTATGTTTTAAGCCTAAAAATATCCCGGGACCTATCTGAAACTCACCCGAGCCCTCGGAACTTCAAACCAAATGTGCACACAACCTTGAAAACATCCTACGGACTTATTCGTGTAATCAAATCACCAAAATAACCTCATAAACATCGAATTAAACCCCAAAATCAATGAAATTTCTCAAAACTTCTTTAAACATCAAGTTTTGCATTTTATATCCGAATCACATCAAATGGATTCCGTTTCTTACCAAACTTCACAAACAACACATATAAATTATATCGAACATGTACCGGGCTCCGGAACCATAATACGGGCCCGATACCACAGGTTTCACATAACATTTCACTTTCAAAAACCTTTATATTTTTCAGAAAACAAGTTCTTTTATAAATTCAGTTCTCGGACCTGGGGACTCCGGAATTCGATTCCGGGCATACGCCCAAGTCCCATATTTTTCTACGGACCCTTTAGGACCGTCAAATCACAGGTACAGATCCGTTTACCAAAAATGTTGACCAAAGTCAAGTTTACTCACATTTCGAATTCAAAATTGCTAATTTCCTCAGTTGTTTTCACATCAAGGCTTCCTGGCTACACGCCCCGGCTGCGCACTCAAATCGAGGTGAACTAGAAGGGGGTTATCATGACCTCGGGACACAGAATTACTAAAGATACACGGGATGACTTTTTGGGTCATCACAATCTCCACATCTTAAACAAACATTCATCCTCGAACGGACATAGAAAGGTACCTAAATCGAGGAAAAGATGGGGATATCATCTCTGCCAGACTCGGACTCCCGGGTAGCTGACTCAACATGCTGACCTCTCCACTGAACACGGACCGAAGGATAACTCTTCGATCTCAGCTGACGAACCTGCCGATCTAATATGGCTACCAGCCCCTCCTCAAGTCAAATCCTTGTCCAACTGGACACTGCTGAAGTCAAGTACATGAGAGGGATCGGCAATATACTTCCGAAGCATAGATACATGAAACACTGGATGCACGGTTGATTAACTCGGTGGCAAGGCAAGCCTGTAGGCCACCTCTCCTACCTTATCAAGAATCTCAAAGGGACCAATGTACCTTTGGCTCAATTTGCCCTTCTTCCCGAACCTCATCACGCCTTTCATGGGCGACACCCGAAGCAATACCCAGTCTCCTATCATAAATGCCAAATCACGAACCCTGTGGTCTGCATAACTCTGCTGCCTGGACTGAGCGGTACGAAGTCTATCCTGAATGATCTTCACCTTATACAAGGCATCCTGAACTAACTTTGAACCCAACAACCTAGCCTCTCCCGGCTCGCACCACCCGACTGGCGACCGACGCCGCCTACCATACAACGCCTCATAAGGAGCCATTTGAATGCTCGACTGATAGATGTTGTTGTAGGCAAACTCAGCTAATGGCAAAAACTGGTCCCATGAACCTCTAAAGTTAATGACACATGCCCGCAACATGTTCTCCAAAATTTGAATAGTACGCTCGGACTGTCCGTCCATCTGAGGATGAAATGCTGTGCTCAACTCAACCTGTATGCCCAACTCACGCTGAAATACTCTCAAGAAATGGGAGGTAAACTGAGTACCTCGGTCAGAAATAATAGACATGGGCACACTATGCAAGCGAAGGATCTCCTTGATGTAGATCTTTCACAACTTCTCCGAAGAATACAAAACTGATACAGGAATGAAGTGTGCTGACTTGGTCAGCCTATCCATAATGACCCACACCGCATCAAACATCCTCTGAGTCTGTGGGAGCCCAACTACGAAAACCATGGTAATACGCTCCCACTTCCACTCGGGAAGCTGAATCTGCTGCATCAAACCACCAAGTCTCTAGTGCTCGTACTTAA
Organism: Nicotiana undulata; assembly: GCA_005239495.1. Classification (NCBI taxonomy): domain Eukaryota; kingdom Viridiplantae; phylum Streptophyta; class Magnoliopsida; order Solanales; family Solanaceae; genus Nicotiana; species Nicotiana undulata. Next base: position 10,320 of record ML269335.1, on the reverse strand, counting down.
CCTTCTGGCAGTTCAGGCACCGAGCTACATATGCCACAATATCTTTCTTCATCCTCCGCCACCAATAATGTTGCCACAAATCCTGGTACATCTTTGCGGCGCCCGGATGAATGGAATACCGAGAACTATGGGCCTCCTGCAATATCGACTCACGAATACCATCAACATCAGGCACCCAAATACGGCTATGCATCCTCAAGACTCCCTCATCATCAACTGTAACCTGCTTGGTACCTCCGTGCCGGACCGTATCTCTAAGAACACATAAATGATGATCATCATAGCCCTGCATCCTCAAGACTCCCTCATCATCAACTATAACCATCTGGGCACCTCTGTGCCGGAATGTATCTCTAAGAACACATAAATGACGATCATCATACTACCGGTCTCGAATACGATCAAACAATGGAGAACGGGCCACAGTATAAGCCAAAACACTGCCAGTCTCAGAAACCTCCAATCTCATGAACCGATTGGCCAAAGCATGAATATCTAAATCAAGCGGTCTCTCCTCGACTGGTATATAAGCAAGACTACCCATACTGGATGACTTCCGGCTCAAAGCATCGGCCACCATATTGGCCTTCCCCGGATGATATAAGGTGGTAATGTGGTAGTCTTTCAATAGCTCTAACCATCTTCCCTGCCTCATATTCAACTCTTTCTGCTTGAACATATATTGCAAACTCGTATGATCCGTGAATACCTCACAAGACACCCCGTACAGATAATGCCTCCAAATCTTCAATGCATGAACAATGGCTGCTAACTCTAAATCATGAACCGGATAGTTCTGCTCATAAACCTTCAACTGACGTGAAGCATAAGTTATAACCTTGCCATCCTGCATCAACAGTGCACCAAGTCCAACCCGTGAAGCATCGCAATACACGGTATGTTCCTGAACCTGTGGGAAAAACTAACACCGGTGTCGTGTTAAGGCTGTCTTGAGCCTCTAAAATCTCGCCTCACACTCATCTGACCACCTAAACTGGGCACCCTTCTAAGTCAATCTGGTCATCGGGCTACAATAGATGAAAAGCCCTCCACAAACCGACGATAATAACCTGCTAAGCCTAAGAAACTCTGAATCTCCGTAGGTGAGGTGGGTCTAGGCCGATCTCTGACTGCTGAAATCTTCTTGGGATCCACCTGAATACCCTCTGCCGACACCACATGACCCAGAAATGCAACCAAACTCAACCAGAACTCACACTTCGAAAATTTGGCATACAACTGACTGTCCTTCAGAGTCTGGAGGACGACTCGAAGGTGATGCTCATGCTCCTCTCAGCTGCGGGAGTAAATCAAAATATCATCAATGAATACTATAACAAACGAATCCAAATAGGGTCTGAACACTCGGTTCATCAAATCCATAAAAGCAGCTGGGGCATTTTTCAACCTAAATGACATCACCAAGAACTCATAATGCCCATACCGAGTGCGAAAGGCTGTCTTATGGACATCAAACGCCCTAATCCTCAACTGATGGTAGCTAGATCTCAAGTCAGTCTTCGAAAACACTGTGGCAGCCTGAAGCTTGTCGAATAAATCATCAATCCTCGGCAAGGGATACTTATTCTTAATAGTAACCTTGTTCAATTGCCGGTAATCAATACACATTCTCATTGTGCCATCTTTCTTCTTAACAAACAACACTGGCGCACCCCAAGAAGAAACACTAGTCCTAATAAAGCCTTTGGATATCAAATCCTATAACTGATCCTTTAAATCCTTTAACTCTAGCGGGGCCATAAGATATGGCGGTGTAGAAATGGGCTGAGTGCCCAGAGCCAAATCAATGCAAAAGTCAATATCCCTGTCGGGTGGCATACCCGGCAGGTTAGTAGGGAAAACATCTGGAAACTCATGAACAATGGGCACAGACTCCATAGGAGGAACCTCGGCACTAGAATCACGAATATAGACCAGATAACAACCCTTCTCGATCATGCGTCGAGCCTTCATATATGAAATAACTCTATCGGAAAAAATGAATAGGAGTCCCCCTCCACTCCAATCGAGGTACTCCCGGTAAGGCTAAGGTCACAGTCTTAGAATGACAATCCAGAATAGCATGATAGGGAGATAACCAATCCATCCCCAAAATGACATCGAAATCAACCATATCAAGAAGTAAAAGATCTACATGAGTCTCCAAACCACCAATAACCACTAAGCAGGAACGGTAGACACGATCTACCACAATAGAATCACCCACCAGTGTAGACACATAATATAGGAGCACTCAAGGAATCACGGGGCATAATCAGACAAGGAGAAAAATATGAGGACAAGTAGGAAAATGTAGACCCCATATCAAACAAAATCGAAGCATTTCTGCTGCAAACTGAAACCATACCTGTAATGACTACATCGGAGGACTCAGTCTCAGGCATGGCGGGAATAGCATAGCATCGGGGGTGAGCCCCACCAATCTGAACATCTCTGGGTCGACCTACTGCGGGCTGACCTCTACCCCTCATAGCATGTCCTCCACCTCTAACTCTCTGGCCTCCACCTCTGGAACCTCGACCTCCACCCCTAGACGACTGAGGGGGTGGGGGTGCACCTGGTGCGGGAACCATAGCACGGGGACCCTGATACTGAGAACCACCAGAAGCTCGGGGGAAAAACCTGGAAATTTACCCTGGAACACAACAAGTGAAACAAGATCTCGGCTGCTGAGACTGCTGGCCCTGAAACTGTCCATGTCGACCAGAATAGCCACCCTGGATGCTCTGAAGCGGCGGTGCACTGATAGGAGCTGATGGTGCACTGTGGGATACTTGAAGTGCTGATTGGAATGGTCTAGGAGGATGACCTTTGCCAAAGGAATCTCTACCTCCAGATGACGTACCACTGAGTCGACCAAAATGACGAGGCCTCTTGTCAAACCTCTGACCACTTCCCAGTGATAAGACCATCTCAATACGCCTGGCAACATTGGCCGCCTCCTGGAATGAAATATCATTACCTGTCTCTCTAGCTATCTGGAGTCTAATAGGCTGAGCTAGCACCTCAATAAACCTCCTCACCTTCTCTCGATCTGTGGGGAGTATCATGATAGCATGTCGGGCCAAAGTGATAAACCGGGTCTCGTACTGGGTAACTGTCATATAGCCCTACTGGAGACGCTCAAACTGCCTCCGAAGATCCTCTCTCTGAGTAACTGGTAGAAACTTCTCCAAGAAAAACTCGGAGAACTGATCCCAAGACAAAGGCGAAGATCCAACTGGCCTAGTCAAGCAAAACTCCCTCCACCAAGTCTTGGCGGTACCAGAAAGACGGATATAGAAAAATTGACCCTATTGGTCTCTACAATCCCCATGTTCCGAAGAACCTCATAGCAACTGTCTAAGAAATCCTGGGGATCCTCTGATGGTGCACAAGTGAAAGTAGTAGGAAACAACTTGGTGAACCGATCTAATCTCCACAAAGCATCGGCAGACATAGCTTCTCCCTCAACTGCCTATGCTACAATAACCGGCTGAGCTACTCAAGTTGTCTGAGGTGCTGGAGTCTGGAACTGTAAAGCTAACTGCTCTAGTGTGCGGGTAGTAGGAGTCTGGGCCCTCCCCCAGCCTGAGTGACGGTTGGTACTGTAGGAAGTAGACCGGGCTAATTCACGCTCTCCATAAGGCCCACTAAGAGGAACAGAGCGTCCTGAAGTACCTGGGTGGGAATGAACCCCTCTGGGACCTGCGTTGGTTCAACAGGAACTGTCTGAGAAGGGACCTCACCAGCAAAATCTACCTGTAGGTCCTCTACTGGGGCTGCTGCTTTGGGCTGAGCCCTACCCGTGCCTCGGCCTCGTCCTCGGCCCCTCGTAGGAGGTGCAACTGGAGGATCGGGTTGTTGATCGGTAGATGAGAAAGCACACGTTCTCTCCATCTGCGAGAGAATAGAATAGAAACTTAGTTAGCATTTGGAACTCAAATCGCACGACAGAGAAGAAAATATGTGAACTTATTCCTAATTTTGCAGTCTCTGGGGGATAAGTACAGACGTCTCTGTACCGATCCCTCAGACTCTACCAAGTTTGTCCGTGAATTATGAGACCTAAGCAACCTAGAGCTCTGATACCAACTTGTTACGACCTGAAATCCCACCGTTGGGACCGTGCTGGCGTCTAACGTTGAACCCGCTAGACAAGCAACTGTTCCCGTTAATATAACTTATTTCCTTATTATTTGGCATTTAAAATGAAAGTGATATACAAGAACAAATATAAATAAGAGTACGGAAGATATGAAATTTGACAACTTAAGTAAATAGTATTACAAATTCCTTAATAAAACTCCCATAATTGGTATCACAACTTCACAGACTGTCTACGAATACTAAGAACAAAGGTCTGAATAAACAAGTGCTATTGTCTCAGAAATACAAAGGAAAGACAGAAAAAGGAGTGAGATAGGAGGTGACGCCAAGGCCTGCAGACGCCTGCAGGACTACCTTAGTATCGCCTGGTGGACTGAAGGAAGCCTCCTCAATCAGTGTCCACTGGGTTCGGTACCGTAATCTGCACAACATAAAGAAGTACAGGTGTAGCATCAGTACAACCGACCGCATGTACTGAGTAAGTTCCAAGCCTAACCTCGACGAAGTAGTGACGAGGCTAGGACAAGACAAATAATGAACACATGTGCAATTTAATAATATATGTCAAAAATAACGGCAAGAAGTAAACAATCAAGTACAAAAATGGGGAAAACATGCTGGGGACAAAGGGGTAGCCATTATTGAAATGACATAACAGAGCAACAATTGAAATATGTAAATTACAACAAGAACTAACAACTCTGAACAAACAAGTAAACAGAAACGGCACGACATGTCCCCTCGTGCTAAAATATCATAAAATATAGTACGGAATGTCCCCTCGTACATAAATAACATAAACATGGTTAGGAATGTCCCCTCGTGCATAAATATCAACAACACAACACAGAATTCCCCCTCGTGCATAAATATCAATAACACGGCACGGAATGTCCCCTCGTGCATAAACAACATAAACATGGCACTGAATGTCCCCTCGTGCATAAATAAACATAAACATGGTACGGAATGTCCCCTTGTACATAAATAACATAAACATGGCACGGAATGTCCCCTCGTGCATAAATATCAAAAATACGGCACGAAATGTCCCCTCGTGCATAAATATCAATAACACGACATGAAATGTCCCCTCGTGCACAAACAACATAAACATGGCACGGAATGTCCCCTCATGCATTAATATCAAAAACAACAGTTTGGCAAGAAAACCAACAATAAGACCCCATAAATGCAAAGGAATAATTAACGGAAATAATACCGTCCCGGCAAGGGACACATCTATAACCAATTCTATACAAGTGTATAATTTAACAAAATATTTCTCAATCGATCAAATACTCAACAGTATTCACAACCAATAATTTCTCTCAAATGAATAACTGCCAAATTGATATTAAACACAATAAACCTCAATGAAAATCACATAATTACTCATATTTGACTCACGGGCATGCTTGACCACAACATATAGGTACTCGTCACCTCACCTATACATTGGACATGGAATAAACACGTAGCAAATAAGACTCAACACCTATTCCCTAAAGCCATGGTTAGGCCAAACACTTACCTTGATGCCACAAACACAATTCAAGCCTCAACTACCACTTTACCTCTTGATTCCACCACCAACTCGCTCGTATCTAGCCACAAGTTACTTAATTATATCAATAAATGCTAAATGAATCAATTCTAATGCATGAAAATGAGTTTTCTAAACTTTTCCCTAAAAAGTCAAAAATCAACCCCAGGCCCGCTTGGTCCAAACCCAAATTCGAACCAAAACCCGATTACCCATTCACACCCGAGCCCGGAGATATAAATTATTTTGGAATCGACCTCAATTTGAGGTCTAAATACCCAAATTTAAATATTCTTAGGTTTTACCCAAAATTCTCAATTGCACAGTGAAAATCCTAGATTCTAGGATGAAATCTTGTAAAAAGAAGTTAAGGATTAAAGAAAATGAGTTAGAAATCACTTACTAATGTTTTGGAGAAGAAAGAGTGTTTTAAAAATTGCCTCTTATGTTTTTAGGGTTTTGAAAAATTAAAAATAACTTAAACTCCCGTTTATATATACCCCCTCAGGCCCCCGCCGCGGACCGCATGAAGGGGAGTGCAGCCGCAAAGGCCCTACCGTGGACCGCACAAAAATGATCGCGGCCGCAAAAGCCCTTTCACGGACCGCACAAAGACGACCGCGGCCGCAAGTCCCTTACGCGGACCGCACAAAGACGACCGCGGACCTCGCTGGCAGGTTCAGAGATCTGACTTCTCTGACCTGCAACAACTATGTTTTAAGCCTAAAAACATCCCGGGACCTATCCGAAACTCACCTGAGCCCTCGGAACTTCAAACCAAATGTGCACACAACCTTGAAAACATCCTACGGACTTATTCATGTAATCGAATCACCAAAATAACATCATAAACATCGAATTAAACCCCAAAATCAATGAAATTTCTCAAAACTTCTTTAAACATCAAATTTTACATTTTAGATCCGAATCACGTCAAATGGATTCCGTTTCTTACAAAACTTCACAAACAACACATATAAATCATATCGAACATGTAACGGGCTCCGGAACAATAATACGGCCCGATACCACAGGTTTCATATAACATTTCACTTTCAAAAACCTTTATATTTTTAAGAAAATAATTTCTTTTAAAAAGTCATTTCTCGGACCTGGGGACTTCGGAATTAGATTCGGGGTATACGCCCAAGTCCCATATTTTTCTACGGACACTCCGGGACCATCAAATCACAGGTCCGGGTCTGTTTACCAAAACTGTTGACCAAAGTCAACTTTATTCACATTTCGAATTCAAAATTGATAATTTCCTTAGTTTTTTTCACATCAAGGCTTCCTGGCTACACGCCCGGGTTGCGCACACAAATCGAGGTGAGATAGAAGGAGGTTGTCACGACCTCGGGACACAGAATTACTAAAGATACACGGGATGACCTTTTGGGTCATCACATCTAAATATCCTCATTTCTTCTACTTCCATATGCTGGACATGTGACTTTTTGACTGGACAACGCTCTGCCTCATAGAACATAGTCGGTCTGACCACTACCTTGTAGAACTTACCCTTAAGTTTCAATGGCACATTCTTATCACACAAGACACCGGAAACGAGCCTCCACTTCATCTATCCTGCTCCGATACGGTGAGTAACATCCTCATCAATCTCCCCATTATTCTGAATTATGGATCCCAGATATTTGAAACTCTCTCTCTTGGGAATAACTTCCGTATCGAGTCTCACATCCCCGTCCGCCTCCAGGGTAACACCACTAAACTTGCACTCCAAGTATTATTTCATGGTCTTGCTCAACTTGAAACCCTTAGATATAGAAAATAAAATTTTAAAAGTAGTTTTGGTTTATAAAAAATAAAGTGAATACCTTTGCTATAGGAGGTAAGATGTAACGACTCAGCCGGTCGTTTTATGTGTTGGGACTCTGTTCCCGTTAATGACTCTTTCCAAAGCGGCTACTCGTGCCTTATGACTTGTGTGGGCAGGTAATTCGAGATTCAGAAGTTATTTGGCCAGTTCAGGAACACTTGGTTCCTAAATGCTAGCCTATTTGGCTAATTTTGGTTCCGAGCAGAATTTTGAGCAAACGACCTCGGAATCGAGTTCTGATAGCTCCTGGAGCTCCGGATGATGATTTCGGACTTGGGAGTGTGTTCTCCTCGGGTTTCTGATGACCCGAGAGTATTTCGGCACCCGAATTGGAATTCAGGATTTCATAAGATTTGGAATTCAGCCTGGAATTGGAACTCGTGATATCATGGTCCGAATGGAATTCCGGAACTGGCAATAGTTCCGTATAGTCATTTATGACTTGTCCGCAAAATTTGGGGTCATTCCGAGCAGTATAGACCCATTCGGCGTATTGATGAGCCATTTGAATTTTCTTGAAATCCTAAGTTTGAAACTAAGGGGTTTTGGAGAGTGATTTCTAGTTTGGATGATGTTTTTAGTGTTCTGGGAGCTCTAGCAAGTCCGTCTTGTGATTTGGGACTTGTGGGTATAATTTTTCGAGGGCTCGGGTGGGCCCAGGGGTCCCCCGGACCCCAATCAGGGTAAAAAACCAGCAGTTGCACAGCTGGTGGGAAATCTTCTGGTTCGACCGCACCTGCGGTCCATGAGCCATAGGCGCGAGGCTCGCACCAGCGGCCTTCCCATCGCAGGAGCAGCTCCAGCCGCAGGAGCGGCCTTGTTCTCACAGGCACGGCTCCGCAGGGGCGGACCAGGCTCTGCAGGCGCGACCATTCCCCAGGGCCCAGGCCATCGCAGGCGCAGCCAATTTCACGCAGGTGCGAGTCCACACTTGCGATCTAAAGTCCGCAAGAGCGAGAAATCTCCCAGTGCCCAGACCTTTTTCTGTAGGAGAGACCCTTTTTCCACAGGTGCGAGTCCGCACTTGCGATCTAAAGGTCGTAGGTGCGGAAACTGCAGACCAGTCCTAAAAAAAGCCCATTTCGTGAATTTCTTCCCAAAACACAATTTTTCCTCCATTGTTGCATACCCCAAGAGCCCCAGAACGTGATTTCAGCTTATTACCTCAGGTAAGTGATTCCGTAACCCTCCGTATGTTAATTTCTTCAATTCTTTGGGAATTTCCACTTCCAAATATATAGAAATTCATAAGAAATTGTTGGGGAGAATAGAGGGTTTTGAGGGAAATGGGAATTCTGATTTTAGGGCCATTGTAGGATGATTAATTGAGTTAATCTTGATCCTTAGGCGACGTATAGCGCATTTCTTCAAGAATTATAATTTTCCGGACGCCGAGGCTCGGAGTTGAATTTGCCAAGTATGTCAAGAATGTGTTTTTAGGGAAAATCCTTAATAAATCCTCCTCGATTCTTCCTAAATTGATATAATTATGTGTTTTTGGCTAGTTGCGAGCCATCGAGGGTGATTCGGAGGATTCGTGCGTCTTGTTGATTGGTCCGTTGACCGGAGGAGTACTTGTCCAGGTGAGTCTCCTTTCCAAACTTTGTAAGGGGGAAATGTCCCCTAGGCTCTTTGTTGCTAATTGTGCTTGTTGAGGGGGCTACGTACGCACCACGTGACGAGAGTCCGTACGTGGCATCTATACTGTATGTTGGGTAGTCGTAGGACCCACGAGCATGTTCAAACTGTTTGANTGGTTGAAATTCCTTCCCATACTTGAATTGTTCTATCATGGTGATATTATGAGCAAAGTGGATAATATGATAAAATCCTAACTTTGGCTATCAAGTGAGATGTGAGTATTCGATCCCGTTGAGTGTGGGCGAGTCGGTACCATGGTGTCTACATATACACACATATATATATATGCATTCATGCAGTCATATACACGCATCCATGCATTCATGGCCCCCGAGTCACAAGTATGATTCGTGATAGGGGAGAACTTATATTTTCAATTCCCCTGAGTCACAGGTTGATACGTGATCATGGAGGAATTACACTTATATTTTACTAGCCCATGAGTCACAAGTTTGATTCGTGATCAGGGAGGAATTACACTCATATTTTTACCAGCCCCTGAGTCACAGGTTTGATATCTGATCAGGGAGAGATCAGACTTATTTTACTAGCCCCCGAGTCACAGGTTTGATTCGTGATCAGGGAGAATTATACTACTAATTTCATTGGCCCCCGAGTCACAGGTATGATTCGTGATCGGGGAGGACTTATATTTTCTTTGGCCCCCGAGTCACAGGCATGATTCGTGATCGGGGAGAGTTTTACTTTGCATCATTGGCCCCGAGTCACAGGTATGATTCGTGATCGGGAGATTATATATATATGTCATTTGCCCCTGAGTCGCATGAATGATTCGCGAGCAGGGAGTGATATTTTCCCACGAGTCGCATGGATTATTCGCGATCGTGGAGATTTTATCGAGTCAGCGCACGAGTCGCAGGTATGATTCGCGAGCGTGTGGAGCTTTATGACCAATTCAGTCCTTATGACCCACCCTTATGACTTCGGTCGATAGTCCATTCCGTGTCGGTTATATATATATATATATATATATACATAAGCATTGCATTGAGTTGGGATCGTACTACGGTGAGTTAAGGAACGATAGTGAGAACTGAAAAGTGAATGACTGAGATAACAAGCTAGGATAATCACAGATAATGATAAGGAAAAACAAGTGATACATATGATCAGTTTACAAAGGAAGGTTACGTTAAGATCAGTTACATGTTTGTTGATTACA
>ML269332.1:31289-72846 GCA_005239495.1 Nicotiana undulata | reverse complement strand
ATGATAGCAAACTTTCTTCTTTGAGAAGGCAAATGACAATTACAGTAACAGAAACTAGGCGTGTATTCCAAAAACATTCACACCCATGACCTCTGAGCCTATCGAACATCAAAAGATGAAGCTCCCAACACCCTAAAAATATTCTAACACTCAAATTACACAACAATCAGTAAATGTCATGATCCTAGAGCTTCGCCCAACAACAATAATACACTAATTCCAGCAGGATATTCCGAAGGAAACCATCATATACAAGCAAAAACAACAACAAAATCCTGTATATTCTTTTTCTTTATCAAATAAAATAAGACATAGAATTTAACAAGGAAGCGTATCATAAAAAAAGTAATCACATATATAAGAAAGCAAAGTATTCCCAGAACAACAACCACAACCATAGGAGCAGTAACTTGACTATAGCAAAGAAACATATAATAACGATTACAACAACATAAACTAAAAAGTGGAGTTCGAATATATTTATTATTCATGCCAACCCTCAAAGACTATAATTATTATCTCACTTCTTGAGACTCAAAAATCTTATTCAATAATGCACTTAAAACCAATTTTTAAAAATTACCTTCTTGGGTGAGACGCCATCTTTTTTCTTCTTTAATTGAGAATCATCGCAACAATCAACATCTGCTGGTTTGATTTCTGCTTCAGGCATGGATTCACGTCGGCTTCTCCCTAACTCAGAATCCTTAACAACTTTACCTTTTCCCTTATCGTTCACATCAACACCTACTTTGACTGATTCGAAATTTGTGTTGGGTAATGACTGGTAGGGAGTTCCATCTCCTGACGAAGCATCAATATTGTTGCCTTTTTCACCCACTAATTCTACATTTTCAGTTGTTTTTTGAACATGACTACTGCTAGGTTTAGGACTAAACACAGACGGAGAATCAGAAAATAATGAAAAACTAGGACCCGACATTATAGAGGCAACGGATTCAGCAGCTACTTGGGTTGAAGAATGGTGTTGTTCACGTTGCCACCATCTACGGGCACAATGCTTCTTCCCCATAGTGAAAACAATAACACGGACTCATTGATTCACAAAAATACAAAGAAAAACAGGAATATTCAATGATTTTGAAAGCCCACTTTCACTATCATATGATTTTGAAACCCTTACTGTCACAAGCGAAAATTTCGCCCAAAATTTACTGTTAGACGAAGTGATAGAACGGTTGAAGTTTAATTTGAAAATTAGAAATTTCGTTTAGTTTGGTTATGGAGGAAAGTTCACCCAGAATTGCATAAAATAGATATGAAACAGGGGAAACGTTAAAAGCGATGGAAACGTTAAAAGCAATGGAACAGAAATAAGCTTGCAAAATGGGCCGGGTAAATAATTTGGGCCAAATGGGTAGGAAAAGTAATTAATTTGGGTCTGGGTATTAAAGAGTAATTAGTTTGGTTTAATGGGTATTAAGTGAGATTTTCCCTTTTTAATTGCCTTCAACATGGCGTGAGAGTGTTAAAAGATTGACAATACTGTCCCCGTTTCAATTTATGTGACGCGGTTTGAGTCGACCCGTAGTTAGAAAAGAAATAAAACTTTTGAAACTTATGGTTAAAAATATGTTATACCATTTATATGGTTACAAAACTTTCAAAACATGTGATCTTAAGCATGTTATAATATTTGTGCAATTACCAAAACTTTTCATTAAGATTAAAATGAAAAGCGTAAAATAAATTATTTAAAAATATATTATTCTTTTTAGAACATATTTAAAAAATGAATAAATGAATATAAATACGAAAAGTAGGGTGGTGAAGGGTCCTACATGGAGTGGGGGTAAAACAAGAAAGAAGACAAAACAAGTGTTGGGATGCTCATGCTAAGGACATGGTGTATTTGCGACACGTCTAGTAAATTGTACACAAAACACTACAGAATGAAGATGGTCCATGAGAATGACCTTATGATTTGTGTATATGAATGAATTGAATTGTACATAAACACAAAAAAATTTAATAAAAAAGACCATTCAATTTCACAGATAGAAATTGTTCACCTCTCTCTGTCTACTCTAGTGCCCTCCTTTTTCACTATTAACGTTTGTCATGCAATGCTTCACATCTTGTCAATGACATGTCCGCGTTGCACAATTTTAGTGAGTATATTTTTTGTTTCTAGTGTTAGAGAAATAAACTTTTATAGTATTGGATTGAGACAACTTAAATGAAATAATATGAATAATTATAGTCGCTTGAGATATAATTATCATCATTGTACACTTATTTTTTGGTTGAACGAGTGTACTGATAGATCTTCTATCTTGTGTTGCCAAGCTTCTAGGTCATAAGTGTTTTTTCTTTTTGAAAAAAAGAAAAATATCTTTTTTATAAAGTTAAAATGTCTGGTCAAACTTTTAGACAGAAGTAAAAGTGCTTTTGAATATAGGAGAAGCTATTTTTGAGAAGTTAAAGAGGTAGCTTCTTCCCAGAACAGAAGCTCTTTTCTAATTTTTCTCTTGAAAAAAATATTCTTAAAAACACTTTTTAAAAGTTTAGCCAAATTCTAGTTACTGCTCAAATGTACTTATTAAATTGACTAGCCAAACACAAATTGCTTCTTAGAAAACAATACTTTTCTAAAAAGCGTATCCTAAAATAAATTAATTTAAAAATTTGACCAAATAAGTTATAATATTCGATTGTCACCTAGCTCTACCATCCTCTCCTTTTCTTATTACACGACCTTAACAGCCCAAAAAGTAAGAAGAAGAAACAACTTCTGCTTTCTAGTTGTATGTTTAATTATGATTTAGGTTCCGGTCATCTTTGGATATAAAGTAATTAAATAAAAAATTTAATACTCTCCCTTTTATATGATCTTGTTTGATTAGTTACAAACTTTAAGAAAGAAAAATTCGCTTGTGAAATTCTAGTATAAAGTAGTAAGTCACAAAGTTAAAGGAGAATTTTAAAATTAAAATTCTTTTAATATAAAAAAGATGTCATTCTTTTTTCAATTATTAAAACGAAAGTGTGCCACATAAATCTGGACAAAAAGTGTTGACCAGAAAATGATAATTTTTGGTTAAGCTAATTAATCAGTTATTAAAAAGAGTTACTCCTACTTAAAACTAATAACTTTAGATCTTGGATGAAAAGTATGAACAACGTGAGCAGTGATCTAACAGAATAAAAGCGCTATCAATAAATTTGTCAAGACACGGTAATTTGCAAGAAGCACCAAGTATTAAATAACATTAAATGGCAGTAAACATAAATAAGAAGGAAGATTTACTCAATATTGAATAGAGTGAAAGATTTCTTTCTCTGGTAGTGATGAATGACAAGAATATGAGGGAATTTTGTGAACTTTCTCGGATATGATGGAAATAGACAATAGATAACCCACAAAAGGTTGAATCTCTTCAAAAAGTAGTCCTTTGTATTTTTCTAGAGAGTTGATCCTTTTGAAGTGTACTTATCATATAGAATATTACATGCCTTTTCCCTCATTTTTCCTTCTATTTATATGAGATATTCTCAAAGAACCCTAAAGTACAATGAGAGAGAATATTTGACAGAATATTCCCTCTAAGGATACCAGTACAAAATTAGCTGTTGTTCCTAACTCCGCTACTCGACCTCGGCGGTGATTGGTTGTTAGGCTGTTCGGTTCATTCGCTCACTGGTCGACCTCGACCACACCACTCATAATGGTTGCGTGTCGTTCATAAAGTCCTTCTCTACACGACTTAATCCTCAATCTGATTTTGACGCATATAGTTAGTTCCTCTGCTTATCGAGGTCGTCTTTTGGTCGGCCTCGTTAGGCGGACTTCATCAGCCGTGATCGGAAAATTCAGATGGAGGGAATCGAGTGGAAAAGATCTCGCACGAGATGGTAACGTGGCACTTTAAGAACCACAACCCACCGTGACGTCAACTTAGGATGACATCATTGCTGCAGGTATCATCATTACGCGTCTTCCCAATGCGCCGCATCACTTTTGTGCCCCTGCTGTTTCGATTCATGTGCACCTGAAGGTTGGTGTTCTCGGTTTGAGCCTCTTTTCTCTATGAATACGGGTGGAGCGCCCTTTAAGTTATACTTTTCATTTTCCAGTTTCTGAGCCTTCAGTATTTCCTCCTTTCTTCTCCTTCTTGCTTTCTTGCTTTAATTGCCTCCATTTTCACACTTTCTGGTTCGAGTGACCCTTATTGTTTCTGACTCTCTTTGAATTTGTATCTCCACCATTTACGATCGACCAAAGATGGTTAACTCTTCTCATATTTATGATGTGGCACCTGAGTCAACATTATTATCAGTGAGGATGCCTCATCACGAAGATAATGATATTGTCGTTGCTGAGGACGATAACTTTCCTACCGTGGAGGAAATCATTCCTCGCAATGATAAGGCTAGGTCAGATTTTTCGAAATCGGCTACAGAGGAACCTGAACCCATGAGATCCGAAGTGGACGCAGCCGCTTTGGCCGACTTTAGAAATAATTATAACATCCCAGTCCATGTTGAATTGGTCCCAACTAGCAGTGACGTAGTCCATATCCACCGCCCTGGGTACTCGCCTTTTACGCGTGCCCATTCCAAGTGGGCTATTCTATTCCTCTTCCTCTTCCTCTTCCTCCGTCGGTGTTGGAGTTCTGGTGATATTACAACATCTGCCCGACCTAGCTCTTTTCATATATTTACAAGTTTTTCCTGATGTTGATAAAATATGCTGAGTTGGCCAACCACGAGGTTTCTATTCGCCACCTGCTACATCTCTTCGCATCGAGTTTCCTTGGAGGTACGATATTGCATATTCGCCATCGTGGGACTAAGGGACCAGTCGTAAAGATGGATGATAGTGACAATCACCATTTCTGGTTCCACTTCTTCTACATTAAGACTGAGCACGTGATGATGAACCCCAATAGATTCCCTAAAATGTGGAACTTTTCCCGTAAGTGTCTATATTAGCTGATTTATAATCTTGTTTTGTTTTGTCGACGACCTAACCGCTCCTCTTCTTCTTTCGTGCAACAGAGAGAGAGATCCTCCTACATTGGCCACTGACATTCGGGACTGGGTGAGACAAATTCTACCCCACACGATGGGGATCCACGAATGGTCTTCATTCCATAAGAAGTTTGGTCGCAAACCATCTGCGACGAGTAAGTTATTACTTTTGACCCTATGTTGATTCTATATTAATTTCGTTTTCTTTTTCCCTCATATCCTTAAGTTAAAATTCTTTGTTTCCAGAGGGATTCAAATAAGGTGAAGGCTCCTACCCCCGCCTTCCGTCAGTCGGGTGCTTCTAATAGGTCGTTGCTTGCTGCGACCGCAGGCGAGCCTGCTCAGGTTGATGCTCCTTCCCAGGCCTCGACTCTGCATGGACCTAGTCGCGAACAGCAATCCCATCGGTGGGGAGTTCGAATTCCCATATTTTGCTCTTGGTGGATGAGTCATCACCGAGCGAGGAGGAAGCAGTTCCGTAAAAAAGGTGGAGGGTAGAGGTTGACGGTGAGACTGTGAGAACCGAAGAGTCGACAAAGGGTGATCCCAAACTGGCCACGACTGCGTCCGATGGTGGCGTGTCCTTAGACACTGAGATTTTTTCCCCTTTCGGATGATGTTGAAATAGCTGCCTTGGCCGACACCACCGTGGAAAAAGGAGAACCAGCTAAGGCAATTGAGGTCATTTCGACGAGTCATCCATCATCGTCGGGGCAAGCCGTCATCTCTTCTTTTGTCGAGGAGAGGGGGAAAAGCGTATCCGTAGAGGGCTATGAGTCCGGCTCCAACATCGACCCCGAGGAGGTTCGAATGTATAATAAAGGGTTCATTCGGGTGGAAGTGAGGACGGGGGGTGGGGACTACTCGCAACACAGTCATTCCCCTCGACCTATATTTGTTGAAGCATACGGAGAGCGTAGTCCCTTCTTTGGGTTCACTCTGTTCCTTGTTGATACCCAATTTTTCCCAAAATATTTTAAAATTGCATATATACCTTCAAAATGATGCATTAATACCAATTGATATTTTTCCATAATTTTTCTACATCTTTTATTAATTTATCCAGTATTTATTTCCAACAAATAATTACCAAATTGCATCACAAATGATTTCAAAAATATTTCTTGATTAATTTATAACTTATGGTCCTATTAAGGCCAAATTATTCCATAAATAGCCAAATTGGCACCATTTGGCTATAATTGCAATAACTTTGTAATTATAACCCATGTATATAATTTTCGTATCAGTTTTACAAAAAACCGGTCCTTTATATTTTTAAATACTAAATAATCATTTTTAAATTATTTCCATGCATAAGATTCATTTTTTATAATTATTAATTATGATATAAATTATTTTGACTAATTTAATTCGGGTATATAACAAATGGCCTATTTTAATTTCAATTATAGCCTAAATTAAACCAGCCCAAACACCTAATTATACTAGCCCAAAGACCCAGGCCCAATCCCTGAATCCTACCCGACCCAAGGCAAGTTAAATCTTGGTCGTTGATCAATTTTGATCAATGGCCCGGATTTGTTCTTTCCTTAATTAACCTAACACAAATACCCCCCAAACCCCTCATTTTCCTCACCCTCTCTGCCGTCACACTCCTCTCATTCTCTCTCAAACTCCCTCTGCCCAAACCCAAATCCCCTCCGCCGTTGCTTGCTTGCCATAATAATGGTGGCTCACCACCGTTCCCAGGCTCAATGGCTCCCCCATGACTGGGATTCTTGTTGTCTTGAGGTCCTCAAGGGACCAATAGTCGTTCACTCACATCCCATGGCCTGTCCTCACCATTCTCAGGCCACCATGACTCGATTGAGTTAGATCATTTTTTTTCTTGTAGACCTATGGTTTCTAAGCTTGTCTCTCTCTATATCTGGGTTATTTCTCTCAAAACCCTAACTTCACCTATTAAATCTTTAGATCTATAACAGATCTGAAGATATTGGAACTATTATTTGCTTGTTTTATGAAAACCTTTCGATTTTCAAAGTGTCGCTTCATTTTCTTCATAACTAGGGTTTCTGAAACTTCTCTTCAAAGTGATTTTCTCTGATTTTAAGTGCTATTCTATGATTCTTATTGTGTTTAAACGATTTTTATTAAGTTCTCCCTTAACCTAAATAGTTATATTGAAAACCCCTAATTTTGACTTTAGTCTTGGATTCTGAGTTCGTTCTTGCTAAATGTTCATTCGATTTGTCTGTATGTTTGATTCTCAAGAGTATGCTTCGATTAATTAGAATATTTTATGATTTTTACCCTAATAATGTCTTATTAGGGTTTCTGACTTGTCTCTTTCTGGTTATACTCAGTTTACTTGTTATTCATGGAAGCCTATAATGTTTCCTTTAATATTAGTACTATTTTCCGATTCTTTGAATCCCTGATTTTCTGTGTTGATGCTCTTTACTGAGTTTCGTCTGCTTTTCGTTTTTTACAACTTTTAAATTATTTTCTTACCTTATTATGTGATTGACTGCATTATTAATTTATTCTTACTGTTATTTCCTTAATTAGAACTTTATGAATCTATCCCTAATTACCTGTTCTATACCTATACTGTTTGAATTCTTTCCTTATTTGTTACCTGCTCCCTACTGTTTGAAATGACTTCCTTAATTAAGGGAAGACTTGGACTGATTTTACTTTAATTGATTCTGAGTTCTTCAATTACTGAACAAATTGATTCTTGCCTTATTTACCTAGATTTCAAAGTATTATATATACTCTCTTCTCTTTTCATTCATACACACGAACACATTAGTTCAAAAGCTCTCTCACACTAAAAGCTTTTCTGCTCTTTCTTATTACTTGCTTCTGTCACTGAAACTAGCCGGCTATAAGCCAAGGCTAGCTATTACACTCTACTACTCTTCACTTTGTGTCTACTCCCTTAACTGGTATGTTCTTATTTAAATCCAAGCTTCAAACTCTATGTGTTTTTTCTTACTGTTGTAGTTTACTGGTATTCTGAAACTTTTCAACATGTAGTTAGCATATAGCATATTAATTCTGTTCTAATTCAACTTATAATCAGCATGTTATGAACTTGTCCATTCCTTGGTAGTATGCATTAAACTGGCTCTACTCTATTTATATAGGTTTGAATGATTATTTTTTTTGTTACCTGGTTTCTGGTATGCACATGTTTTTGAAAAATTGATTTGTTATCCTAGGCTCTTCTGATTCTATGATTAACTCTACTCAATTCTGTTTAGTACCTCTATGTCCTCACTGTTTTTCATGAAGTTAAATCCTATACTATGTTGGTATTATCAGTTATCTCTTAATCTCATTAATCCCCTAAGTTGTTCTTGTTCTATGCTTAACTCTACCAACTATATCTTCATTGTTTGTACATGAAGTTCATACACATGTGCTATGTATGTATTATTAGCTCCTAAAAGCTTCTGTGCTTATGTTAGTTATGTGCTGCACTATGTGTGTTGTATCTGTCCCCAACTCCTATTACCCCTGTGTGAAAGACTGTTGTTGAACCTGTTTGCTCTGTGATTGTTCTGCTGTCTATTTAAATCCTCAATTATTTATACTGACCTTGTTCAAACTATTTTTTTTTTCAATACAACTCCTACTTTATAAGACTCCTTTACTTAACTGGAACCCTTTCAGTATTTTGTTCCCCTCTAAACATTTTCAAAACTATGTCAAGCACTCTCACTCTACTCTTATGTCCTTAGGTTCTGCCCCTCCAATATGTGACTGCTTTGGGATCCCTGTGAGATCCCTTTGAACTCTGACACACTGGGCTGGCCCTTCCACACTGCACTTACTCAGTTCTGGTTATAAAGTTTGGGTGTGAGCACTGCCCGAGATCCTTGAGGTCCTTAGGGAAATCTGACACACCCGGACATGAGACTGGCTATAAACTTGGCATTTGAGGTTATGGAAGATCTAGTATCTTGAGGATACACTTGGTCCTGCTTCAGGCTCCCTATAGTTTAACTTTTTTTTTTCCTATTCATGTAATTTATTCAGCGGTTTGTAATAATTATTGTAAACAAATATTGGGGATGGCTAGTGAAATGGGGAGGGTAGCTATATAGTTTTATCAATGTCATCGGGTAGAAAGCATGTTTTAGGCTTTACATTATCTTTATTTGCATTATAATCCATATTTTAGGATCAACATATTCATCCAAATCATGCCAAACATACATTAGACATCATGTTACTAGGATTCCATGTCTATTGTTTCCGCAACTCATCTGCCACTAATCCATGTTTATGTTTACCACTTAGAGATCCTGCTCCTAGGATAATAAACATAAAAACTGTTGCTCATGTGTGCACTCAGAAATCATGCTTAAACGATTTTGTAACTCTTATGTGCATTTAGCAATCATGCCTTAGGAATTCTGTGCATTTTGAGATTATGTCTTAACAATTCAACCATTTGTATGTGCATATTAAATACCATGCTCTAGGACATTGTTCGCATTTGTTTAAGACACCTAGTTTAAATAGTGATTCATGAAAAGGTGTAAAATAACCTCACCTTGTGATGTGTTCTGGGTAAACCTGGTAACAATCTCTGCATTCTCATATTCGTATCACCTAGAACAACATGCTTTTAGGTAAAAACAATTTCTGAACTGCCTAATAACTCTGTTAGCTCTTATTATGCATAATTCCACGCCTAGGCAAGCCTTAGGTAATCAATCTCTATAAAACTGGAAAATTGTTTGGTTGTGTTTGCTGCCTAAAGACTCACAGGTTTAAAAATCAGTAGGCAACTGATTAGGACCCCGTTGTTGAGTTTGTAAATACAGTGTCATGTATTTATGTGCTTTAGCCCTCACTTAGATATCATGCTTAGGATTCTGTCTAATAAACTGTCTCTTGTTTGTGTTTGAGACGTGTTGTAATGTGCATTATTTGCGGAGGTAAATCCGAGCCTCATAACTGCTTTCCTGCATTTTTTTGATTAGTCCTACTTGTTCTTGCTTGTCGCCTAGAATTTTATCCTTTTAAAATTTTAGGGGTTTCTCTAGAACTACCTATATCCAAAGGTCCTAAATTCCTCCAGGACCACAAGGAAGGGACGGGTAACAACACACTTAGAGCTCGTTAAATAAAATTCTCTTAATAACCACTAAGGGGTGGGATAATGGGTAGAAATGGATATGATGACCGGTGCGCTAATGCCACGTGTAGCCCCCTCACTGAGGAGTGATTACCGGGCATTGCATTGATGTGATCCTATAGGATAAACAACTTTGGACCTACCCTATCCTTTACATATGTGTGCTTAGACTGCTAATCTGTCAAACCTTTATTTGTTTACACATGTGATCTTAGACTGCCTATTTTCTACTTGGATGAATTCACAAAGTATGTTTGGCCGGGAACCACAGTTGTGGATTTTGAGGGGTGCCTAACACCTTCCCCTTAAAGTAATTTCAAGCCCTTACCCAATCTGGTTATTCAACTTGTATTATAAGTGACCCTTAGTAGGTGCCCTAACGCACCTTAATTCGTTAGGTGGCGACTCTTCAAATCCTTCACACCCCTTATCCCAAAAGGAAATGAGTTGTCCCAATAATGTCAAAAACCCTGACCGATCCGAAAGGAGAGGAAAAGAGGGAGCGTCACAGCATGGCGACTCTGCTGGGGATTTTAGGCTTTTACCATTTTAAACTGCTTTATGAATTTGTATCTTTACTTTGTTAATACACGCACCCTTTCCCTTTCCCCTTTATGTGCAATTAATTGTTTATTCCTTCCAAGTCTTTATTTTTCCATAACGAAACTAACATGTTTCTTTGTTTTCCTTTGTAACTGCTTTTAATTATAATTGTTGTATTTACCGCTTTCATAACGTTCAAATACATGACAAAATGCTTTCTATTGCTTATTTATTGCTGCATAATCATGCTCAACATCATATTCCACTCGTGCCTATACAAATCCTATAACAACGCTTGTTTAGTGGTTGCGCTCTTCCTATTTGTATCACCCTCTAAATTCGGAAAGGCTTATTTGTGGTAAAACCAGTCGATCAGCGGTGTAGTCGATGGTTCCGTGCCTTCCCCCTTGAGTTGTTCGCTCAAGGGTACAAGTCGAGACCCCCATAGAAAACCTTACTCTTGTTGTATTGTGCATGCATCATGGTCAAACTTAGCCGGGTTAATGTGTCGTCCGCACAATAACCCTTTAATACAGCCTTATCCAAAAGTCCACCAGGATTTTCATAATCCCAACGGACGCAATCACATTCTGTGCATTTATTTGGAGAATTAAATGCTTGTATGCTAATCATAAGTGTATAAATAGTCGAGTCTGGGGGGGGGGGGTAAGGGCCTAACCATTTTTGACTTGCAGAAAATGAGGCGCGAGGTCCCCAGATTCGGTATGGTCGGCAATATCCCTCCAATGCTCCTGAACTGGTTGGAAGACCTTTCTTCCAGTGATAAGAAACACGTAAAGAAGTATCTGGGAAATTTACCGTCTCTTTTAGATATCCAGTAAAACAACATGTTGATTGAGGCCGCTACTTTATTTTGGGATAGTGAAAGAGCTGTGTTCCACTTTGGGAATATTGAGATGACACCGATGTTAGAAGAGATAGGGGGACTAGCTGGACTGGTTTGGGAGACCCCTGGGTTGTTGGTACCTGAGAACCGCACGAGCAGAGGTTTCCTGAAAATTATGGGGTTGAAGAAGAACGATGAGTTGGAGTGTCTGAAACAATCATACATACCATTCGATTACTTGTATGAGAGATACGGTTACAACAAATCATATCGTACCTATCATGACGAGTTTGCCATTGCATATCTGGGTCATATCCACCGTAGGGTATTTGTGTTCATTATTTGCTTTCTGGGATTGATAGTGTTTCCAACAAAAAGGGAAAGGATTCACACCCGGTTAGACTTGGTAACCAAGGCCTTGATGGAGGGGATCGATGGGCAAGCCTTCAGCATTGTTCCTATGATCATAGTTGATATTTACCGAGCCTTAGAGCGTTGTCAAAGAGGAGCTAAGAATTTTGAAGGTTGCAACCTGTTGCTTCAACTATGGATCTTACAACATCTTCAAAAGGGCCAGTATCGCCAAGAACTTCCTCGAAGGGCTTGGAATGACCACATTGCTTTCCACCACCCCAAGCGGATGACGTATATTCCAGACAGATTTGCTCAGTCAGAGACTGCCAAGGAGTGGGTAGAGTTATTTGACAACCTAACTTAGGAGTAGGTATAATGGATGTTCAAGTGGTTTCGGACGGACGAATTCATCATCAGGTCTAGGGATGCACCACACCTAGTACTGATTGGGTTGAGAGGAATATATCCTTACGTTCCTCTCCGAGCCATGAGACAAGTAAGAAGAAAGCAAGTTGTGCCGAGGATTGATAAGATGAGCCACTTCAGAGCTGACTTCCAGGATGATGACGTCCCCTACAAGTGCCAAGCCCAACACATGTGGCACTGCAAAATCATAATGGAAACGAATACTATTGAACCAGACAGGTACCATGCAGGATGTGCACCTTTCTACCCGGCGTGGTTGGAAGACGACTTGGATGGGTTAGTGAGTCCAGGAATCAGCCGAGGCAACATAATCATAGACGAGAATGCTGAGGCTCAGGTCAAGTACAATTGGCTACGCAAAAGGATCCATGACTCTAAAAACGAGCACCGGGATATACATGAAACTAACAAAAGGTTGATCGAATAATGGAAAGATATGGCTATCCGTTCCAACAAGAATCTGGAGTACTTTGAGCGAGGCATAGTGTAGCTGGAGGGCAAAATCATCAAGAGGGTTGAGGACTGCCAGAAAGCCGAGGGGAGTGAAGGAGGACACCTGGCCAGAGCATATCTGCTGCTGGGACTACACGAGCTAGGGAACTTGTTCGATGGGATCAAGTATATCGAATCCGGGGAAGGTCCTTCTAGGACCAAGTAGGCTAGGTTTACCTTTTGCTTTTATCAATGTAATAAGGCTGAGTGCCATTAGTAACTTTATTTCCTATTTATTATTTTAGTGTCGTTTTGGATTCATCTATTTTACATTAATGAAATGAGGCATTTTGGCATCTAAGTTCTCCAAATCAATTTGTCGCTAGGCCTACCTCGGGCACAAAGAGGCTCTGAAATTAGGATTCACACGTACATTTCTGCAATATGTGCTTAAATACTGGTAATATTTTCCCATGATCCTCACTGACTTGGTTACTTTTGTTTTATTTTACTTTCTTTTGATTATTCCCCTCCCCAAAGGTTGGTTCGTGCATTCTGGCATCATCATCATACCACACAAGATCCAGAGGACCTCCACTTTTTCTTTCCTCCTCCTAGTCCACCTAAAGGCAAAAACAAAGGCAAAGGAAAAATGGAAGATCTGAGCAGTATCAGAAAGGAAAACGCAATGTCAGCTGAACGAACAGAAGCTTCTGACAGTCAAGGTACTGAGGTTCAAAATGACGTTGTGTCACAACTCGAGCAAAGGTTGTTGAAACTCCAAAGGGAGCTCGAACATGTTCGAAACTTGGAAAATCTATCCTTCTCACTTAGTGTTCCAGATGCCAATCAGCCGAACACTCACAATCTCGCTCCACCTCAGAATACCCCAAACAAACAGAATCCTCCCGCAGCTCACCACCATACAACTCCACCAAAAAATCAGACCGTTCCACCACAATACTAGCACAACACTTGCCACACTCCGAGAAACATCCCACCGATCATCCCTGAACCAAAAAACTCCACCAATGACCATCTCTATGACCAAGTACCAGGCCATCAGAATAACCCCATATACGTGGAGAGTCTACCTCACTCCACCCAACTCATTTCTTACACACCTGAATCCAGTGAGAAGGATATGTTTATTAAGAACTTGGCCGAAGAACTCAAGAAACTGACTAGCCAAGTTCAAGGCGTTGAAGGAGGTAAGGGAATTAAAGGGTTGAACTATGAAGATATCTGCATACAGCCTGGTGTGGAATTTCTGGAGGGTTACAAACCTCCCAAGTTTGAAATGTTCAACGGTACTGGTGATCCCAGTGTCCATCTAAGGACCTATTGTGACAAATTAGTTGGATTAGGAAGAGACGAGAAGATTCGTATGAAGTTATTCATGAGGAGCCTCACAGGGGATGCTTTGTCTTGGTACATCAGCCAAGACCCTAAGAAGTGGTCCAATTGGGTGAGCATGGCATCAGATTTCATGGACCGGTTCAGGTTCAACACGAAAAATGCACAAACGTGTTCTATATCCAAATACTCAAGAAGAAGCCCACTGAAACCTTTCGTGAGTTTGCCACTCGCTGGAGGTCTGAAACAGCTAAGGTCAGGCCTGCACTAGACGAAGAACAAATGAACAAATTCTTCGTCCGGGCATAGGACCCACAATAGTATGAGAGGTTAATGATGATTGAAAACCAAAAATTCTCTGATATCATCAAGTTAGGTGAGAGAATTGAAGAAGGAATTAAGAGCGGAATGGTCACTAATTTTGAAGCGCTGCAAGCCACAAACAAAGCCTTGCAGTCTTGTGGCATATTCAAGAAGAAAGACGCAGGAACGGTAATGGTTGCACAGGGACCCAAATCCCCGTTGGTATACTGAACCTCCCCACTCACATACCATGCACCCCCACCTACATATCAGCCAACACCTCCACCAACATCTCAATCGTCACCTCCACCTACTTATCAACCCACATATCCCAGATATTCCAAACCAGCCATTGTTTATCATACATACAACTCCCAAACTTCTCAATACCAGTCACCTCCAGCTCGCCAAAATTTCCCAAGACCTCAACCCCACTCTGACCGCAAGCCTCCGAAGAAATACACCGACATTGCTGAGCCTATTGACCAGCTGTATGAAAGGATGAAAGTTGCTGGTTATGTCACTCTTATCTCTGCCGTAACCTCAGAAAATTCATCCTAGTGGGTCAATCCAAATAAAACTTGTGCATACCATTCCGGCATGAAGGGGCATACCATTGATGAATGCCGCTCACTGAAGGATAAGATCCAGCCTCTGATTGATAACAAGGTCATCCAGGCTAAGGAAACTACTCCCCAATGTCCGCAATAATCCACTCTCGAACCACAGGGGTGGAGGCATCAACGTGATAGAAATAGAGGAAAAGTGGGACCCAGAGGGGTCGATCGGGTTGATCAAAGAGGGTGAAGACCCAAAGAAGCCACCGGTCACACTTAATCCCATCATAGTTCATATTCAGTCGTCAGGAGATGTTGAGGTAGCTGCGTCAGTCCCATTCGGGTTTGAAGCGGCACTATCTGCAGATGCACCTGTGCCGTTTGAGGTAGAAGTAATGCCACCTGCCACGACACCTATCCCATTTGAAGTAAAGGTAGCCACACCAATTACAGTGACAATGTCAACCACGCTGCATTTCAACACTCATGTTGTGCCCTGGGATTACGTAGCTGAAGCTAGAAGGAAAGGGAAGATCAAGATAGAAGAAGCTGGTGCTGCACAGGGAATGACCAGGACCGGCAGGGTATATACCCCTGAACACTTGGGAGAGTCTAGCAGGCAGGCTTCAAACAGACCTCCCATCATAGAAACAGGTCTGGATGACCTTTAGAGGAAGGTGCAAGCCAAAGAATACTCCGTCATAGATCAACTGAACAAAACTCTAGCCAAAATATCCATCCTGTCATTACTACAGAATTCGGAAGCACACAGGAATGCTTTGATGAAAGTGTTGAACGAAGCTTATGTGCCTAAAAACATCACCAGTGGAGAAATGGCCAACATGGTAGGGCAGGTGCTGGAGAGTTACAAAATTACTTTCCACGAGGACGAACTACCACCTAAAGGGCTAAGTCACAACAAGGCACTGCACATCACCGTGCAATGTGAGGATTATTTTATCACCAGGGTTCTGATCGACGGGGTGTCCAGCCTCAACATCTGCCCATTGATAACACTCAAGAGATTGGGTAAGAGATTGTACGAGATAAGAGAAGGGTACGTGAATGTGAAGGCGTTCGACGGTTCTTAGAGGTCCACCATTGGAGAAATCAGTCTCTGTCTGCAAATAGGGCCTACGTGGTTTGAGGTTGAACTTTAGGTGATAGATATATCCGTGTCCTATAATCTGTTATTAGGATGACCATGGATACATGCAGCTGGGGCTGTAGCATCAACATTGCATCAGACAGTGAAATTTGAGTGGAATCACCAGGAAGTAATCATCCATGGAGATGGAAGCAACCCTATCTACAACCGCCAGACCATCCCGGTGGTTGAGGGTAGAAGGGGGCTGGGTGGAGAAACCTACCACCACATCGAGCGAGTCAATGCAATAGACAAAGATAAGTGGTGGGATATTAATATCGAGATTATATTGAACTGGAGCGGATACAAACCTGGTGAGGGACTTGGCAAGAATCTTCAAGGGATCTCCAAACCGATACAGCTAAAGCGCCACGACACCGCTTTTGTCCTGGGATATAAGTACACTTGGCAAGAGTACAAAAACTGGTCTCCACCATGGCGCGGTCCTTACTATCCATTGGAGCAGCCCATACCACACCTGGAACAGACTTTCCAGCAAGCCGACATCATATAGGGATCAGAGGAGGAGGAAGCATTAGAAGCCATGAAGAAGATATTCCTGGAGGACGAGGATATGGAATGTTGTGTTATTGTTGAGGAGGAGGAGGAGGAGGAAGGCCCTACCATCCAAGCTGTGAGCAAGGGATCATTCCTCAAGAATTGGACTGTCAGACCACCCAGGGCCCGACGAGTCCCGAGGTAGCAAGGCTGAACAAGCATTGTTTATTTCATTTTGCTAATGATTTCCTTTTCGCATTTCTATTTTTTCAATAAAATCTCCAATGTTCCAAAACATTCGTTTAAATTATCAAAAATCGCTTTTATGTTTCAATGAATCAGTATTTATTATTATCGTTTTTCTCTCATTACTTTTATCTATACAACATTACTGTTTCCTGTCTTGATGAACCAATGACTGTGACATGCAATGAGGCAACTCAACAAAAGGACAGTGATTCAGAAGAAGAGGATATCATACCCGATGAAATTGTCAGAGAAGTAGAAGACTTTGAGAACATGCCTAAGTCCAATTTGGACAAAACTGAGGTAGTCAACCTGGGAGATTCAGAGACTGTCAAAGAAACTCGCATCAGCATCCACTTGTTACCGTCATAGAAAGAAGAATACACACAATTCTTGAAAGAGTATGAAGATATATTTGCATGGTCATACGACGACATGACCGGTCTAAGTACATCCATTGTGGCTCACAAATTTCCAACCAATCCAATGTGCCCGCTAGTAAAGCAGAAACTCCGAAAGTTCAAGCCTTATATGAGTCTCAAAATCAAGGAGGAAGTTACCAAACAGATCAACGCCAAGGTCCTCAGGGTGGTTGAATATCCAACATGGTTAGCCAACATCGTGCCAGTGCCCAAGAAGTATGGGAAGGTTAGGGTTTGTGTCGACTACTGGGATCTCAACCGAGCCAGTCCAAAGGATGATTTCCCTCTTCCAAACATACACATTCTGATCGACAATTGTACAAAACATGAACTTCAGTCGCTCGTGGATTGCTTCACCGGTTACCATCAAATTTGGATGGACGAGGAAGACGCTGAGAAAACGGCTTTCATTACGTCGTGGGGAGTAATTAAAATACGCCTCACCTGATTCCCGTTTAAGAGGGGATACGTAGGCAGCCCTATGGGTTCGGTCACAATTCAATAAAAATCTCATTTCCTCCTGTAATTGGAAACTGGGGCAGAATTTGGACGAGGGCCCTTAATATTCTGAAGCAAGTTCAGCCGATCGCAGCGTGTGCAGCAGTCGGAGACGTCAACCCATCCAAATGGGGTAGAATTTTGAGGACTCTCATAATTCCGTAGCACGAGAGGTTGCAATGTCTCAGGTCTTGTCACGGTCATCGGTTCATCTAAATTTCTTAAAAATATATTTTTCACTACGTCTTTACAAAATCATGCATGATTGCATGTTTAGCAAATGCTACCACGATGGTTTGAACAGGATCATCAGACCAAGAAGGACGAGTCAAGCGAAGCCAGCAGGAACACGAATCGACTTCCCCACCTACAGAACTCACGATTTTTCCTTGGATGCAGGAACAAAGAATAAACATGTTTCGAAGTTACAATTCTCAAAACAATTGCAGTTACCGAAATTTTCCTATCAACACAAGGGATAAGCATGCTTCGTATTCACAATTCTCGCAACTATCGCAATGTCGAAATCTCTACCAGCTAAGAATTTCTGCTTCTATTCATTGTTTATTTTTTTTGCATAAGGCTAAATTCCGTCTTCCCTTGCATGAGGTTAATCTCTACCTCCACTCTGCATAAGGCTAATCTCTGCCTTCCCCTACATAAGGCTAATCTTTGTCTTCCGTTGCATAAGGCTAGGCTCTGCCTTCATTTGCATGGGACTATGTTCTGTCTCGCATTTTGCACGAGGATAATATCTACCTCCACTCTGCATAAGGCTAATCTCTACCTTCCCTTGCATAAGTCTAATCTCTACCTTCCCCTGCATAAGACTAAGCTATGCCTTCATCTTCATGGGACTAAGATCTGTCCCGCACTCTACACGAGGTTAATCTCCACTTCCCCTGCATAAGGCTAATATCTGCTTTCCTTTGCATAAAGCTAAGCTCTGCCTTCATCTGCATGGGACTAAGCTATGTCCCACAGTTTGCATGAGGTTAATCTCCACTTCCATTTGCATAAGGCTAATCTCTGCCTTCCATCTGCATAAGGCTAATCTCTGCCTTCATTTGCGTGAGACTAAGCTCTGTCTCCACACCTGCACGAGGCTAAGCTCTGCCTCCAATTTACTTTTCACCGAGACTTAGCATTGTATCTCAAGTATTATCTACTTTGCTCCTCTTTCGGGCTAAGCTCTGCCCTCCAATTCGCAAGACTAAGCCTTGTCTTGTCAACATCATGTTATTGCATTTCATCGGCTGAAATATCACCAACTTGTCCAAAGTCGCCATAGTCTAACGGCATCATCCTCATAGCTGGAAGACATCATGTCATGGCCTGAGGATCTCTCACAAATTTGCATATCATTATTCAAAGGCGTCATAGTTCAGATGCACCGTCTTCATGGTCCGAGAACATCATTTCATGGCCTGCGAATCTCTCACCAAACGATTCATGCCCCAGGACATCATGGTGTGAAGATGTCATCCCTAACTGTCTGAAGACAACTCTCATAGTCCAAAGGGAACCTGCATCATGTTTAATTGTATGCACAATATATGCTAGTAGTATTCTTAGTTGTAGGTAACCCGGCAAGCAACTGCTATCCCAGCAGGACCGATCCCACTCCAGTTCCCTCAACTATATCAAACCAGATCTCCCCCGTAAACAGTTCATTCGCCCATCCCTAGATATTGCGTCTGTTCTTGCAATGACTTCACCGGTATATCTCGCCGATGAATCCGGAACTACATACGACCTGATTCGTGTAAAACCAAGGATATGTAGGAAGCTCAAAAGCCAGGGTGCGGCCTAAATCTCTCAACTGTTTTGCTCAGTCAAAATTGGCCATCATATCTTTACCCGACAACTCTTTCATCCTTTCCGGTTAAAGAGGGGCAGCTGTTGATACCCAATATTTTTCAAAATATTTTACAATTGCATATATACCTTCAAAATCATGCATTAATACCAATTGATGTTTTTCCATAATTTTTCTACATCTTTTATTAATTTATCCAGTATTTATTTCCAACAAATAATTACCAAATTGCATCACAAATGATTTCAAAAATATATCTTCACTCAATTTATTACTTATGGTCCTAGTAAGGCCAAATTATTCCATAAATAGCCAAATTACCACCTTTTGGCTATAATTGTAAAAACTTTACAATTATAACCCATGTATATAATTTTCGTATCATTTTCACCAGAAATCAGTCCTTTATATTTTTAAATACTAAATAATCATTTTTAAATTATTTGCATATAGAGGATTCATTTTTTATAATTATTAATTATGTTATAAATTATTTTGACTAATTTAATTCGGGTATTTAACAAATGGCCTATTTCTATTTCAATTATAGCCTAAATTAAACCATCCCAAACACCTAATTATACTAGTCCAAAGACCCAAGCCCAATCCCTAAATCCTACCCGACCCAACGCTGGTTAAATCTTGGCCGTTGATCAATTTTGATCATTGGCCCGGATTTGTTCTTTTCTTAATTAACCTAACACCAATACCCCCCCCCCCCTAAACAGCTCATTTTCCTCACCCTCTCCGCCGTCACACTCCTCTCATTCTCTCTCAAACTCCCTCTGCCCTAACCCAAATCCCCTCCTCAGTTGCTTGCTCGTCGTTAATAATGGTGGCTCACCACCGTTCCCAGCCTCAATGGATCCCATATGATCGGAATTCTTGTTGTCTTGAGGTCCTCAAGGGACCAGTGGCCGTTCACTCATTACCATGGCATGTTCTCACCATTTTCAGGCCACCATGGATCGATTGAGTAAGATCGTTCTCTTTTTTTCTTGCTAGACCTATGGTTTCTAAGCCGATCTCTCTCTATCACTGGGTTATTTCTCTCAAAACCCTAACTTCATCTCTTAAATCTTTAGATCTATAACAGATCTGAAGATATTGGAACTATTGTTTTCTTGTTTATGAAAACCTTTCGATTTCCAAAGCGTCACTTCATTTTCTTCATAACTAGGGTTTCTGAAACTTCTCTTCAAAGTGATTTTCTCTGATTTTAAGTGTTATTCTATGATTCTTATTGTGTTTAAACAATTTTTATTAAGTTCTACCTTAACCTTACTAGTTATGTTGAAAACCTCTAATTTTGGCTTTAGTCTTGGATTCTGAGTTCGTTCTTGCTAACTGTTCGTTTGATTTGTCTGTATGTTTGATTCTCATGAGTATGCTTCGATTAATTAGAATATTTTATGATTTATACCCTAATAATATATTATTAGGGTTTCTGACTTGTCTCTTTCTGGTTATACTCAGTTAGTAGTTATTCATGAAAGCCTATAATGTTTCCCTTAATATTAGTGCTATTTTCCAATTCTTTGAATCCCTGATTTCCTGTGTTGATACTCTTTACTGAGTTCTGTTTACTTTTCTATTTTTACAACTTCTAAATTATTTTCTTACCTTATTGTGTGATTGACTGCATTATTAATTGATTCTTACTGTTATTTCCTTAACTAGATATCCCTAATTACCTGTTATATACCTATACTATTTGAATTCTTTCCTTATTTGTTACCTGCTCTCTACCGTTTGGAATGACTTCCTTAATTAAGGGAAGACTTGGACTGATTTTACTTTAATTGATTCTGAGTTCTTCAATTACTGAACAAATTGATTCTTGCCTTATTTACCTAGATTTCAAACTATTATAAATACTCTCTTCTCTTTTCATTCATACACACGAACACATTAGTTCAAAAGCTCTCACACACTCAAAGCTTTTCTGCTCTTTCTTATTACTTGCTTATGTCCCTGAAACTAGCCGGCTATAAGCCAATGCTAGCTATTACACTCTACTGCGCTTCACTTTGTGTCTACTCCCTTAATTGGTATGTTCTAATTTAAATCCAAGCTTCAAACTCTGTGTGTTTTTTCTTACTGCTGTGGTTTACTGGTATTCTGAAACTTTTCAACATGTAGTTAGCATATTTTCACTTAGCATATTAATTCTGTTCTAATTCAACTTATAATCAGCATGTTATGAACCTGTCCATTCCTTGGTCGTATGCATTAAATTGGCTTTACTCTATTTATATAGGTTTGAGTGATTATTTGTTTGTTACCTGGTTTCTGGTATGCACCTGTTTTTGTAAAACTGATTTGTTATCTTAGGTTCTTCTGATTCAATGATTAACTCTACTCAATTCTGTTTAGTACCTCTATGTCCTCACTGTTTGTCATGAAGTTCAATCATATACTATGCTGGTATTATCAGTTATCTCCTAATCTCATGAATCCCCTAAGTTGTTCTGATTTTATGCTTAACTCTGCCAATTATGTCTTCACTGTTTGTACATGAAGTTCATACACATGTGCTATGTATGTATTATTAGCTCCTAAAAGCTTCTGTGCTTTTGTTAGTTATGTGCTGCACTATGTGTGTTGTATCTGTCCCCAACTCCCATTACCCATGTGTGAGAGACTGTTGTTGAACCTGTTTGCTCTATGATTGTTTTGTTGTTTGTTTAAATCCTCAAGTGTTTATACTGACCTTTTTCAAACTATTTTTTTTTCAAAACAACTCCTATTTTATAAGACTTCTTCACTTAACTGGAACCCTTTCAGTATTTTTTTCCCCTCTAAACATTTTCAAAACTATGTCAAGTACTCTCACTCTACTCTTAGGTCCCTAGGTTCCGCCCCTCCAGTATGTGACTGCTTTGGGATCCCTGTGAGATCCCTTTCAACTCTGACACACTGGGGTTGGCCCTTCCACACTACACTTACTCAGTTGTGGTTATAAAAGTTGGAGTGTGAGCACTGCCCGGGATCCTTGAGGTCCTTAGGGAACTCTGACACACCCGTACATGAGACTTGCTATAAACTTGGCATTTGAGGTTATGGAAGATCTGGTATCTTCAGGATACACTTGGTCCTGCTTCAGGCTTCCTATAGTTTAACTTCTTCTAATTTTCCTATTCATGTAATTTATTCAGCTGGTTTGTAATAATTATTGTAAACAAATATTGGGGATGGCTAGTGAAATGAGGAGGGTAGCTATATAGTTGTATCAATGTGATCGGGTAGAAAGCATGTTTTAGGCTTTACATTATCTATATTTGCATTAGAATCCATGTTTTAGGATCAACATATTCATCCAAATCATGCCAAACATGCATTAGACATTATGTTACTAAGATTCCAAATCTATTGTCTCCGCAACTCATCTGCCATTAATCCATGTTTATGTTTACCACTTAGAGATCATGCTCCTAGGATAATAAACATAAAAATGTTGCTCATTTGTGTACTCAGAAATCATGCTTTAACGATTCTGTAACTATTATGTGCATTTAGAAATCATGCCTTAAGAATTCTATGCATTTTTAGATTATGTCTTAACAATTCAACCATTTGTGTGTACATATTAAATACCATGCTCTAGGACACTGTTCGCATTTGTTTAAGACACCTAGTTTAACTACTGATTCATGAAAAGGTG
Organism: Nicotiana undulata; assembly: GCA_005239495.1. Classification (NCBI taxonomy): domain Eukaryota; kingdom Viridiplantae; phylum Streptophyta; class Magnoliopsida; order Solanales; family Solanaceae; genus Nicotiana; species Nicotiana undulata. The sequence goes on along the minus strand of ML269332.1, from coordinate 49,617 downwards.
TAAAATAACCTCACCTTGTGATGTGTTCTGGGTAAACCTGGTAACAATCTCTGCATTCTCAGATTCGTATCACCTAGAACAACATGCTTTTAGGTAAAAACAGTTTGTGAACTGCCTAATAACTCTGTTAATTGTTATTATGCACAATTCCACGCCTAGGCAAGCCTTAGGTAATCAATCTCTATAAAACTGGAAAATTGTTTGGTTGTGTTTGCTGCCTAAAGACTCACAGGTTTAAAAATCTGTAGGCAACTGATTAGGACCCTGTTGTTGAGTTTGTAAAAACAAAGTCATGTATTTATGTGCTTTAGCCCTCACTTAGATATCCTGCTTAGGATTCTGTCTAATAAACTGCCTTTTGTTCGTGTTTGAGACGTGCTGTAATGTGCATTATCTGCGGAGGTAAATCTGAGCCTCATAACTGCTTTCCTACATTTTAGTCCTACTCGTTCTTGCCCGTCGCCAAGAATTTTATCCTTTTAAAACCTTAGGGGTTTGTCTAGAACTACCTATATCCAGAGGTCCTAAATTCCTCCAGGACCACAAGGAAGGGACGGGTAACAACACGCTTAGAGCTCGTTAAATAAAATTTGCTTAATAACCACTAAGGGGTGGGATAATGGGTAGAAATTGATATGATGACCGGTGCGCTAATGCCACGTATAGCCCCTCACTATGGAGTGATTACCGGGCGTTGCATTGATGTGATTGTAAAGACCCATAGAATCCTTAACCAAAAACTATGTTGCTCTCTTATGTATATGTTGTTCTATTTCAAGGTATAGCCGGGGCCTTGTCGTCGGCAGGATTATGTCCATCTTCCTTATTTCTAGAGGCTCCGTAGACACTTATGTGGGTCGTGTATGTTTTGGGTATTCGTTGGGTTAACACGTAACATGTCTTAAATATTTTAATTAGTATGTATGTTTTGGGAGACCTAAATGCTGGTATCGGTATATAAGAAAGAACGGGCTAACATCATGAACGTATGCGTTTGATTCGTGTCCTGCTAACTCAGTAAACAATGTTATGTTAAAATCTCGAGGAGTAAGTGAGTCGAGTAGGAACGGTTAAGCAGGTTCGCTTGACTGGGTTCACTCGGTTGAGGGCCGGTCGCGTCCCCTAGGGTGGGGCGTGACAGTGATCCTATAGGATAAACAACTTAGGACCTCCCCTATCTTTTACATATGTAAGCTTAGACTGCTAATCTGTCAAACCTTTATTTGTTTACACATGTGATCTTAAACTGTATATTTGCTACTTGAATGAATTCACAAAGTATGTTTGGCCGGGAACCACAATTGTGGATTTTGAGGGGTGCCTAACACCTTCCCCTTAAAGTAATTTCAAGACCTTACCCAATCTCTGGTTATTCAACTTGTATTATAAGTGACCTTTAGTAAGTTCCCTAACGCACCTTAATTCGTTAGGTGGCGACTCTTCAAATCCTTCACAGCTTTTATCCCAAAAGGAAATGAGTTGTCCCAAGAATGTCAAAAACCCTGACCGATCCAAAAGGAAAAGAGTGGGCGTGACATTCCCGTGCCGAGGATAGGACATGACAACTATTCAACAACAATGCTTTATCGTTGGGCATATCCAGAAAGGCTTTGTGGGTAAGTTTTCAAGTAGCTTCTCTTTATATCATGTCTTTTTCTCTTTGGTTTTTGCTAGCTTCTTTCCTCTGTTCTTTCTTTTCTAGACCCTTATTCTGGAGATTGAGAGTGCCCGTCGGGAAGAAAAGAGGAGGGCTATCTTTAATATTATGGAGTTGAAGTATTGCGAGTACCGTGCCAAGCATCGTGAGCTATGCCACCGACTTGGCATGGATGGAAACTTCCAATCTCTTAGAGACGAGATAGAGCAGAAGGACTTTCATGAACTCCTAAGGTTCATACGCAAATGCAGCAAATTTGAGGGGAGCTCAGGGTCAAGGAGGACGAGCTTGAGGTGACAAGGGTTGTCGCGTCCGAATGTGCCGATCTTCAGGCTCAAGTGGCTTCCCTGCGAGCTGAACTTGAGCAGAGTTTAACCCATGCCAATGACCTGAGTGACGAGCTGGTTAAAAAGATGGCAGAGTTGGACAAGGCCGAGGAAGTCAGGAAGGCAGCTTTGGCAAGAGTGACAGCGATGGATGAGGTCATTCGCGTCTTTCAGTCTGAACGGGCGAGTGAGACGAAGGCGGCCATGCTCAGGGAGGCTAGGCTCGATGAGCGGATTTGCGGGCTTGAGGGGGAGGTTTCAAATTTGAATGATCATATCGCCGCTCTTTAGGCCAAAAGGGCGCAGCTGTTGGCTCGACCATCTTCCTCTCATACTTCCGCCTTTCCCGACGTGTCGCGGGACTCGTACAAGAAGTGGATCCATGATGCGGCCCAGTTAGACATATTTAGGGACTTGATGGCGGCAGGGAGAGTTACTAAAGTTGAGTTCGAGGGTTCTCTTACCAAGGCACATGAAGCTCAAGTTGCCTGTGGTTACGATCCTGCTACACCGAGGGCGGATAAAGGTGAGGATGAATTGGACGGGATCGAGCAGGGCGCTTGGTATGACGACGAGTAATTGGATGGTGAAGATGGCGATGGTGGGGATGATGCTGAGTAATACTTTGTAATATGTATTATTTTTTTGGGCGTCTTTCTGGCCCTTGTAAGATACTTTTTGGATTGGAATGTTATTTTTGTTGTACGTTTTTGAGTCTTCTGTTTTTTCTTTGAATATTTTCTCAAGTGATTGCTTTGATTAAAAGAACGGTGTCGGTATGTGCTACCTCGAACATGGTCGAGTATATCTTTGATTGAATATGAGTGAAGTCCCACGTGGCCATAATTAACTCAAACGAGGTTAACTGTAAACCGAACTCGGGATATGCCGAGTATAAGCTGAATTTGAGTGAGGTCGAATATAATTCTTAATTTGTTCGAACGAGGCCGAGTGTGTGTTAATTCGAGCGAGGTCGAGTGTTACTCTTACCTAATTCGAGCGAGGTCGAATGCTACTCTTACCTAATTCGAACGAGGTCGAACATTACTCTTTATTAATTTGAACGTGGTCGAACGGTACTCTTGATAAATTCAAATGAGGTCAAAAATGAGTTAATTCGAGCAAGGTCGAATGTTACTCTTTATTAATTCGAACGAGGTCGAATGTGAGTTAATTAGAGCGAGGTCGAGTTTTACTCTTGATTAATTCGAACGAGGTCGAATATGATTTAATTCGAGCGAGGTCAAATGTTACTCTTACCTAATTCTAATGAGGTCAAATATGAGTTAATTCGAGCGAGGTCGAATGTTACTCTTGATTAATTCCAACGAGGTCAAATGTGAGTGCCTTGATTGGTGTAGTGTTAAACTTGGTGAAGACAGGTGAACATCATGTGTTTGCATACTTTGCTTAAATATATATATATATATATATATATATATATATATATATATATATATATATATATATATATATATATATATTGGAGAAGTTTACATGTTTTTGTTTTCCGGACATGTACTACAGTCCCAGTCTATCTAGTCCCTTCATTGGTCGACCTTGAGAAGCATTTGATTGGTAGGGAAATGAACTTTTGCTTAACTTCGAAACGCCCTCTCCGCCACCTCATTAAAAATCTCCCCGAGAAAATGCAATTGGGACAAAACTCAGGTGATGGAAAAAGAGATGGCTCAGAGACTCTTTCCTTAGAAGTTGAACTACTTGAGGTGGGCGATGTTCCAATTGTTTGGTAGTAATTTTCCTTCCATCGCTTCTAATTGAAACAACCCTTTTCTTGTTGTTGCCGTAATTTAGTATGGGTCATCCCAATTAGTCCCCAGGTTTCCTTCCATGCTTGCCTGTGTTTTGGCTTTAAGTACATAATCCCCGACTTTGAGCGTCATGACCTTGGTTTTTTTATAGTATCGCTCTGCCTGTTATTTATGGGCTACCATTCTTACGTAAGCCACGTCTCGTCATTCTTCGGCCTCATCGAGGTCTTGCCTCTTGCTTTCATCATTGCTCGCCCCGCTCTTGTGTGAGTACCTTAGGCTTGGTTCTCCGACCTCGACCGATATCACTGCATCAGTCCCATAGACTAGTGAGTACGATGTTTCTCCTGTGCTTGTATTTGGAGTGTGTGGTATGCCCATAGCACTTCCGATAGCAACTTTGACCATAGTCCCTTGGCGTTCTTGAGTTTCTTCTTCATGATATTTAGTATTGACTTGTTGGAGGATTCCGCTTGTCCGTTACCCGCGGGATGATATGGTGTGGAGAGTATTCTTTTGATATGCCATTTCTCGAAGAACTCGACGATCTTTTTTCCCGTGAATTGAGACCCATCGTCATGACTGATTTCTTTAGGGATACCAAAGCGGCATACAATATTCTTCCATATGAAGGCAATATGATATTTTAACTTCAATACCACATAAGAGGGGGAGGGGGTTTGTGTGGTGCCCAATTTTTTGCCTAAACTGATAATAGAAGGACCGGGTTCTTCTATGTGTTCCTTAACCTACTATTACTGAAATAGTAAATGCGAAAAGTAAAGAACACAAGTATTTTTATGTGGAAAAGACCTGGCTCAAAAGGTTAAAAAAACACGACCTACTTCTCAGTAGTATTTTCCCAAACTCTCCACTAAATCGCTGAGCCAAAAACTGCATTTACAAAATACTTTTGTAAACCTGGGACTAACTCTAATCCCGTTGTAGCAAACAACCTCGAACTATTGCGACAACTTCAAGTTAACTCTAGCTTGAATACTCCGAGTACCTATTAAAATTGCCTCTAGATAAAAATGAAAGGTACAATATGAAAACACCTACTACAATTAAACTAGAATAAAAGACAGACACTTGGAACTGGTTCTTCTATATGGTTCATGTGACTTCAGGTTTGCACACTTGAATCACACGAATTGCTTGCAAAATGCCTTGCTATTTTTTTCTCAATTCATGTTTAACTTCTGCTTTTGTGTGCGCATGTAGAATAAGAACATCCTGCAATAGATAGAGTTAGTAGATGAAGAAATAACTAGAGTTCTAATTCTACTCTTCCTTAGTGGAAGAGTTCTAGTTGTTCTCAACTTCTAACTCCTTCCTTATCATGGATAGTTTTCTCTTTGAGTAATGAGTCCTTCTCCTTATCAATTATGCAACATTTTCGCTCAGGAGATATCAGTGATACCAAGTTAAGCTTATCTCCTTCACGTGCATCCCACATGCTCGAATCTGCTCGTGTCTATGCACACAAGGGATGGATCTAGTTCATGCCTGAGCTTCTTTTGTCAATCTTCAAAACAAACCTTCACTTGGGTCAACACGATCACTTCTTGCTCGCGTATTTGGGCAAACTCACCTTCTTTCACCCACTTAGAAAAATACTCAATTAAAACTAAAAGAAATCGAACATTACCTCGTCCTACTGGGAAGGGGCCGACGATGTCCATTCCCCATTTGATGAAGGGCCAGAGCGAGGTGGCTGAGTAGAGGTGCTCGCCCGCTTGGTAGATTATGGGGGAGTATCTTTGGAATGGTTCATAGTTTTTACGAAGTCGACGACCTCTTTTTTCGTTGTGGGGCAGTAGTAGCCTGCTCGTATGAGGCATCTAACTAGGGCTCGATTGCCGGTATGAGCTCCGTAGTGACCTTCATGGACTTCTTCTAGGACATGTTGTGTCTGGTTTGGTCCTAAGCAGTTTGCTAGGGGGTCGTCGTACATCCTTTTGTATAGGTCGTTATTGATGATGTTATACCTTGCCGCTTGTATTCGAAGCTTTTTGGCTTCTTTTTTATCGTCTGGAAGCATGCCATCGTGCAATGTGAGAATATGATTGCGCCTGTCCTAAGTTAGGTTTATAGTTCGTACCTCGATTTGATTGATCCACAAGTGGAGAAGAGTGACCATGTTCCCTTCTTCGGTTATGCTTTTAGTCGTTGTCGCCAGTTTGGCAAGGCCGTCTGCTTTGATGTTCTGTGATCAATGTATTTGATCAAACTGGCATTCGTCGAACTCGGGTAACAACTTGCAGATCTCGGCCTAGTATTTCTTTAGACTTTGTTCCTTGATTTGGAAAGTCCCTGTTACTTGATTGACGACGAGTTGTGAGTCGCAGCGTAGGACTACTCGTTTTGCTCCGTACTTGAGTGCTAACATTAGTCTTGTAATCACGGCCTCATATTCTGCCTCATTGTTAGTCATATCAGGGAATCTTATGGACTGGAGAATTACTTCGCCCATTGGAACCTCGAGCACGAGTCCCAGTCCGGATCCCGATGCGTTAGAGTCACCATCGATATAAAGAACCCATAGGTCGTGCATTTTGGGAGAAGTATGGGCGGCTTCCTTTTTTACTTCGGGCATTATTTTTGTGCTGAAGTCGGTGACGAAATAGGCAAGCACTTGCAAATATAGGTATTCCATTAGTTCCTTCAAGGCATCGACGCACTCGGAGTAGATGAATCATTATAGGGCAGCTATACGACCTATCCGTTTTTGCACTTGCTTCTTGCTGGTCAGGTTCTCCAGTATTCCTTCTATTGCTTTGAATTTGTCGGGGTTGACCTCAGTGCCTCGTTTTGATACTAAGAATCCAGGGAATATTTTCGTGGTTACGCCGAAGATTCACTTTTCGAGGTTAAATTTCATGACATATCATCTGAGTACGTCGAATGCTTCCTTCAAGTGGTCGATGTGATCTTCTTTCCCTTTTGACTTGACTAGCATGTCCTCTATGTAGACTTTCATGGTTTTGCCGAGCTGGTCTTTGAGAATCATTTTCACCAACCTCTGATATGTCGCCCCTGCATTTTTAATCCAAACGGCATCACCCTGTAGCAGTACATCCCTTGGTGGGTGATGAAAATGGTCTTTTCCTAGTCTTCTTCCTCCATGAGGATCTGGTTATAACACGAGTAGGCATCTAGGAAACTTAGTAGCTCGTGCCCGACCATTGCATCGATGAGCTGGTCAATATGGAGCAGTGGGAATGAGTCTTTCGGGCATGCGTTGTTCATATCCGCAAAGTCTACACACATCAGCCATTTTGGGCTAATCTTTTGTACCATGACCACGTTGGCAACCCATTAAGGGTATTTTGACTCTTTGATAGAGCCGTTTTCCAGTAAATTTTTCGAGCTCCTCGTAGACAACGTCATTTATTGCAGAATTTAATTTCCACCTAAATTACCGTACTGGGGGTAAAATGGGTCGACGTTAAGTTTGTGTATTGCTATCTCCTTTGGGATGCCTGGTATATCTGCATGGGAAAAAGCGAACAAGTCTGCATTGTTAGCTAAAAATTGGTGAAACTAATCTGGTTCTTGGAGTTTGTGGCCAATGTAGGCCTTTTTGTTGTGGTCGTCTTTGTCGAGTTGCACGGGGTCGAGGTCCTCCACAGTTGATCTTGTGGCCTCTTGTCAGGACCCCAAATCCTAAGCCGACCGTGATGGCGCCTATCGTGGAACTAGGCTAGCAAAACAATCGCACATTTACATAAAGCTTTTGTAAATTTCAAAGTTGTTCCGATATTTCATAAAATTCTTAAGATTTCACAATTTTAAGCAATAAAAACGAATAACAAAGGTCTAGATACTGCCCCAAAACCTGGAGTCAACCCGTCATGAGCATCTATGAATAATACAAGATAAACTCTACTTTCGCACTACATCCAGTCTAGGAAAAAGAAGCAAATAACAGAATAAGAAAGGGAAAAGGGTAAGTTGTGGACGCTGAACAACTACCTCAGAATCCCAACTTCGGCTCCAAGAGAAAAGACGGAAGCTAGCGCTCAGAACCAACACCTATATCTGCACACAATGGTGTAGGGAGTAATGTGAGTACACCAACTCAGTAGTAATGAAAATAAATCAGGTCTGAGCAGTAAGAAATACATAGGATCAAATCATCAATTCACAATAAGAACAGTCTTTCTTTCCAACAGTGTATACGTTAAATCATCACGCTTTAAAAGCCGATTTCAGTGAAGATCCTTTGAAAAAAGTAAATTTTCAACAATTTCAGTAAAACGTTCAAGAAATTTAACGTAAAAGAATATGAATCATAAGTGGCCACTCGGGCAAAAACATCAATAATAAATCTCCGCTCAGGCATAACATCACTCAGAATCAGTCTCTCAGCATGCCTCACAATCACTCATAATCAGCCCCTCGGGCAACCTCACAGCCACTTATGCGTCCCAATCACTCGTCACTCGGCACTCGCACTCAGTAGGTACATGCGCTCACTAGAGGTACATACTCAAGAGGGGCTCCTACAGCCCAAACGCTAATATCAAGCCATCTCGTGGCATAATCACTCAGGCTCTCGGCCTCTCACATATCATAACAATGTAACATGCTGCGGCGTGCAGCCCGATCCCATAATATCCTCAAAACATTGGCCCTCGGCCTCACTCAGTCAGAAACTCTAACAAAAAAGCCACTCGGGCTATCAACAAAAGGGGTACTCGACCCAAAACAATATTTTATATCACGAAAATAGTGTAACAAGTCTGAGTTTCGAAAACAATTAAACATAATGTGAATGAGTGTAGGACATGAATCAATAAAATTAGGAATATCAAAAATGGCCCCAAGGGGTCTAAACAGGTCAGCACAAGGCCCCAAACATGGAGTAGATCCCAAAATACAGTAATAGTATTAAAACACCATTTATCATATGATTTAGGAATAATTACGCAACTCATAGTTGCCACAGGAAGGACCAAGTCCAAATCCCCAACCAGTGCACGCCACACACTCGTCATCCAGCATGTGCGTCACTCCAAGATAGTGGGAAAATACTAAGTCCGGGGTTTCATACCCTCAGGACAAGATTTACAGCCATTACTTACCTCAAACCGGCCCAAAACTACTATGTGACGCTCTTGCCTCTCAAATCGGCTCCTGATTGCTCCGAATCTACCAAAACCATATTAATAACATCAAAATATGCTAGGGAGACGAAACTCATTCAAAAATTATCACAATTAGGCACAAATCCCGAAATTGGCCAAACCCGACCCCCGGGCCCACATCTCGGAATTCAATAAAAATCACAAAACTAGAATCCTTATCTTCCCACGAGTCTACCCATATAAAATACATCAAACTCCAACCACAAATGACTCTTCAATTCCTCAATTAAAGTCTCAAGTTTTCCCAGCCCTAACCCCCAATTTAATCACTGATTTTCCCATAGATTTCTTCCTAAATCAGTCCAATAATCACATAGAAATTAGTTTTAGGTTCAAATATCTTACCTGCACGAAGTTCTCTTGAATTCCCCCTTCAAAACCCTCTCTCAAAGCTCAATCCCGGGTGAAAATATTGGTAAGATAACCCAAATTCGCGAAGGCTGGATATTTATACCTTCTGTCCAGTGAAACCGCACATGCGGTCATTTCACCACACCTGAGAAAATTCACTTATCCCATTTCTCGCACCTGCGGCTCATCACCCGCACAAGCGGCTTCGCAGGTGCGGTCCAAGTCTCGCAGCTGCGGACTTCCTCAGCCTGGCAATTTTCCGCACTTGCGCCCCTCATCCGTACCTGCGGCCATTGCACATGCGGCTTCCCTTCCACAGGCGCGGCCACACCAGAAGCATTGCACCAGCAGTTTCTTCTACTGCATTACCCAACTTTAAACCTTCTGATAACTACCCGAAATCAACCCGAGCCCTTCGGGACCCCAACCAAAAATACAAACAAGTCATAAATTATCACCCAGACTTAGTCGAACCCTCAGAACACCCAAAATAACATCAAAACACCGATTCAACTCATGATTCAAGCCTAAGAATTTTCAAACTTCTGAAATCATCCACGATGCCGAAACTAACCAAAACACGTCTGAATGACCTAAAATTTTTCACACATGTCAAAAATGACACTACGAACCTGTTCACACTTTCGGAATTCCATTCTGACACCAATAACTAAGTTTTCACTGCCAACCAGAAATCGCCAAAAACTCACTTTTGCCAATTCAAGCCTAATTCTACTCCAGGCATCAAAACCACATTCCAAATACACTCATAAGTCCCAAATCACCTAACGAAGCTATCCAAGTCATAAAATCCACATTTTGAAGTTGTTTACCTTATAGTCACTCCCGGTTGACTTTTCTAACCATTATGCCAATTTAAGAGACTAAGTGTCTCAATACTCACCACAACCACTCCGAACCCGAACCAACCAAACCAACACATCAAAAATAGGTTAATTAACACATGACAAAGCTGAAACAGGGGAAACGGGGCTAATCTCACAAAACAGGGTTAATTAACACATTACACCTCTATGATTTCGGGGTCCTTTTGATGACATATTTCCCTTCGTTACCACCTGACAGGGGCGGACCTACGCTCGTGGTTGAGAGGTCACGTGTAACGACATGGCCGGTCATTCCGTAGAATCTGCATTATTATTAGTGTTTTGCCTTGTCATGCATTGGTTATACCTTTTAGGATATATTGGAGTCGGTTGGCTCGTGTTCAGAATGGTTGTAGTGAGAATTGAGACACTTAGTCTCAAAAAGTAACTTTATAGTTGGAAAGATCAACTGGGAGTTGACTTATTGGTAAACGATCTCGGAATGCGGATTTTATTTCTTGGATAGTTTCTTTAGGTGATTTGGGACTTAGGAGTGTGTTCGGAATGTAATTTCGATGTCTGATGTATAATTAGGCTTGAATTGGCGAAAGTTAGTTTTTGGTGATTTCCGGTCGGTAGTGGAAAATAGGCTATCAGGGTCGGAATGGAATTTTGACAGTTGGAGCAGGTTCATACTATCATTTTGGATGTGTGTGCAAATTTTCAGATCAATCGGAGGCATTTTGGATGGTTTCAGCATCGTTGGTGGAATTTAGGTATTTCAAAGCTCATAGGCTTGAAATTGATGTGATTTTGGTGTTTTTGCGTTGTTTTTGGTGTTTCGAAGGCTCGACTAAGTTTGAATGATGATATGGGATATGTTGATAGGTTTGGTTGAGGTCCCGAGGGCCTCGGGTGTGTTTCGGATGATCAAACGGGCATTTTCGGGCCTTAGAGAATTGCTGGTTTTCTGGTTTTTGTGCAACAGGAAATCCTTCTCTGCGATCGCGTAGTTCAAGTTGAGGGGAGAAGGATTTTACTCTCTATGATCGTATAAGTGTGTTCGCAATCGCAGAGGTTGGGCGGCTTAAGCAGTGCAATCGCGTGGGAGTTCATGCGATCTCATAGAGATAGAGCGGCACGTGAAGGGGGTGGCCAGTTGTGCTACGCGATCGCATGGGTAGGTTCGCGATCGCGTGGGTTTAAGTCATAACGAATCGCGATCGCGTGGAGATATTCGCGATTGCATAAGGTAAATAATTGAGGCTATGGAATTGTTCTCCACGATCACGACTGGATGTCCGCGATCGCGATGAATGAATGCCTGGACAGTATAGAAAAGGCTAGTCTGCAAACCCTTTTCACTTTTCCACAATTTTTGAACGGGATTAGAGCTTTTGTAGAGATTTTGAAGAGGGAAATGATAGTTCTTCATTGAGGTAAGGTTTTTGGACTTCATAATTCGATTATATGTGATTAAGGACCTAATTAGTAGTGTTTAATTTGGGAAAATCAGTGTAAAAGGGGTTAATTAGGACTTGAGTTTAAGAGACCTTCTAAGGGTGATTAGAGGGGTCATTTGGACTCCGATTTCAGCGTTCTTTGTATGTATAGACTCATGAGAAGATGGGAATCATTTTGGTATAAAGTTTATTGAGTTACGAGATGTGAGCCCGGGGGTCGGGTTTTGGCCAATTCGAGAATTGTGCCTAAAGTTGATATTTTTCGATTGGATTTCATCTCCCTAGCATATTTTGATGTGATAAATCTGATTTTGATAGATTCAGAGCGTTCGGGAGCCGATTCGAGGGGCAAGAGTATTGCGGAGTAGCTTTTTGGGCTAGTTTGAGGTAAGTAATGTCTTTAAATCCTGTCCTGAGGGTATGAAACCCCAGACTTTACATCATTCACGATTTTGGAGTGACGCACACACTGGATGACGAGTGTGGGGCGTGCACGAATGGGGAAATTGGAAATTGGTTCCTTCTGAGGCAACTATTGAGTTGCGAAACTGCTTTGAAATCATATGTTAAATAGTATTACTATGTTTTTGATATATTTGGGTTGTAATCCATGGTTGGGGCCTAGTGCCGATCTGTTTTAACCCCATGGGGGCTATTTTTTGATATTCCTCACATAGTGACCATGATTTATACTCAGTCATTCTTGTTGAACTGTTTTGACACTCAGTATTGCCGATATTATCATTCATGAAATAAAATACTATTTTGGGCCGAGAACCCCGTTTAATTATGGCCCAAGTAGCATGTTGAGAGTGTCTGATTGAGTGAGGCCGAGGGCCAATATTGTGAGGAAATTTATGATATGAGAGAAGCCGAGTGCCTGAGTGATGATTGCCATGTCTTGGTTGTTTATAGTGCTTGGGTTGTAGCAGCCTCTTCGGAGTCTGTACACCCCCAGTGAGCGCAGGTACCTACTGTTGATACCCAATTTTTCCTCAAAATATTTTTAAAATTGCATATATAGCTTCAAAATCATGCATCAATAGCAATTAATACTTTTCCATAATTTTTAGTAATTTATCTAGCATTCTATTTCCAATAAATAATTACAAAATTGCATTACAAATGATCTCAAACGCATTTCTTAATTTCATTAATTATTTAGGGTTTTATTAAGACCAAATTATTTCATAATTAGACAAATTGGCACTCTTTGGTTATAATTGCAACACCTTTGCAATTCTAGCCCAATTACAGAATTTTATACCATTTTATCCAGTAATTGACCATTTGAATTTTTCAATACTAAGTAATCATTGTTAAAATTATTTTTTCTAAGCATGGAATTTATTTGCTATTTATAAAAGTATTTTAATTAAATTGCATTGGGTATTTAAAAAAAAGCCAATTTTATTCTAATTTTAGCCTAATTAAATCTGGCCCCAACCCCAATTAAATTAACCCAATACCCCAGGCCCAATCCAATAAAATCACCCGACCCAACCTGTGTTTTAATCTGAATCGTTGATCAATTTTGATCAACGACTCAGATTACCCCTTTCCTTAATTAATCCTAAACGACCTACCCCAAACCCTCATTTTCCCTCTCTCATTCTCTCGTTACACTCCGCCGTCCTCTTCTCTCATCTCTCTCAAACGCTCTCTGCTAGATTCGTCGTAGTCCTCGCATGTCGTTACTTTGTCGGTGACCATGGTGGTCTCACCACCACACCCAACCTGTGGCTCTCCTTCCACGCCGGATTATCACTACCCTGAGGGCCTCAAGAGAACCTAAAGCAGTTCACTCATCTCCCATGACCTCTCATGCTATTCCCCGGTTGTCCATGGCCGTCCGAGTAAGGTTCCTTTGTTTCCGGCTAGGACCAGCGGATCTTAGGCCTTTTCTCCTTCTCTTTGGGTTGTCTCTACAAAACCCTAGCTTTAAGTGCTCAGATCGTTTTAGATATGTGATAGATCTATGAGCCTTTTAAGGTTCTCGTATGTTTTCCTCAAAAGATTTCTTCGATTTCAAACGATTCCCTCATTTTCCTAACCAGGGTTTCAAACCCCTTTTGCAAAACGATTTCTTTTCGATTTTTAGCAATTACTTTGTGATTTCTAGCATGTTTAAACATCACCTGAGTATTTTGTTTTGTTCGATTCATTTTAGTTAAGAAACCCTAATATCTCTGGGTTCTATTTGAAAGTTTGAATCTGTTTGCAATATTGTTTTCTATGCTTCTTGCTCTAATTTGTTGCTAAGGTTTTCTGAAGCTATACTATTCTTTTAATTACTTGCTTAGGGTTTCTCTCATTTTTTTTCAACTCATGCTATTTATCGACTAATAAATCTGATTATTCGTTTAACTGATTACTGGTTCTGTGCATTTTTTATAAAGTTGTGATACCTTCCTTGAATATGTGATTTCGTGTATTTTCCTTGTAACTCTCTATTGATTTTCGAATTATTTCCTTGTTTGTGTGATACTTTCCTTAGTTAGTATTGACCCCCCTGTAATTTTCAATCTCATGCGTGATTCTTTGAACCAATTTTCAGAATTAAATTGTACTCCACCCTATTTATGTGCACAAATATGTTATTAAGTATTTGACATATACTTTCCTTATTTGAAATATTCTGTATTTAGTCTTTATAATATGCTACATGCTTTTACTACTCCTAATAATGTAAAATCAGTCTTGTAATTGATTATTTTCTTTATTTAATATAACTTGTATCCGTTTGAACCATGACTCCCTAATTAAAGGGAGTACAATTCTTTAATTGATTCTGATTGAGGTTCTTCCTAAAACTCTGTTAAATTAGTACTTCTTACCTTATTTCTCTGGTCTGTTTAAGACTATAAATGTCTCTACTCTCATTAGCATAACATACTAACACACACAAACATACACATTGTTCAAACTCTCTCTTACTCACACACACACTTCTTCTCGTGATTGCTTGCTTGCTACTAGTCGGCTGAAAACCAAGACTAGTTAATATACTTGCTTACTCTTCATTCTATACCTGCTATCCTTCCAACTGGTATGTCTCCAATTTATGTTTAAGCTTCAGAACAATAGGTTTCTTTGGGTATTTCAATTTATACTATTCTTAATTTGCTGTCATATTTGCAACTAGTTAGTATACTCTGTTGTTTCTAGTTCTTAGCACCTTTCTCTTTAGCCTCAGCATATGCACGGACTCTTGCATGTTTCAATGTAATTTTTCTTATGTCTTATGTGATCCCTAGTATACTATAGTTGCACTATGTGTTACCTAGTCTCCATGCAATCTTGAACACATGACATTTTCTGAACCTATGTGTAATTATGTGTATTGCATGTTGCCATCTCCCCAGTACTCCCTCAATCTGATTTTGTTTAAGCCCTTGGCATGAACCTTTTGTGGCAAACTATGTCTGTCTGAGCTTTGTACAAGCTGTGATACTCCATTAACATGTATCCTAACTTGTTTTCTATATATCCCCATTCCATGTCTCCTTGTCTGTATTGTCTCTATGCACTATATGTTGTTTAATCTTGGTTGATTGATTCTGAAACTGTTTTCCTAAACTACTCACTTACTATCTTGCAAACTATTTCAAATAAACTATTCTTTAGAAAAGTTCTTTTAACTCAACTCTTTTCCAAATCATCTCTTACACTTCACTTTATTCTTAGACCATAGGCTTTGCCCCCTCAGTGTGAGCACTGCTTTGGGACCCCTGATCTCTCTCTGAACTCTAACACACTGAGGCTGACATTTCCACACTGCACATGTCCAATTCTGGGTTAATAAGTCTGGGTGTGATCATTGCCCGGGAGCCCTTGAGATCCTTAGGGAACTTTGACACACCCGAATTATGAAAGGCTGTGAAGTACCATATGGAACGAGGTTTGGAACACTTGGGCCTATCTGTAGGCTCCCTATAGAATAGCTTCTTATTTTCTATTTCAGTTATGTAATTTATTCATTGGCCTATAATAAGTTGTAAACAACTCTTGGGGACGGATAGTAAAAAGGGAAAAAGGGATAACTATGCATACCATAGATATAGATGGGTAGAATCCATGCCTTTAGGTTTACATTCCTTATGTGTGAAATAGAAGTCATGCTTAGGTTTACATTCCTAATATGTGCATTAGAGATCATGCTTTTAGGATTTCATGAACCTGTTTTCAGCACTGTTATGCCACTGCCTGCTCAGTAATTACAATAAAATGCTACCATGTGATAATGTTCATGCATTCTAAATCTGAATCCTGCCTCAAACGAGTATTAACAAATCTGTACTTTACCAAGTTTCACATAGAAATCATGTCTTATGTCGTTAGGTGGCAACTCTCCAAAAAGCAAACCCCTTTCCCAAAAGGAAAGAGTTGCCTCAACCCAAAATGTCCTGAACCCCGATCTTCGCGAGGAAAAAGGGGGCGCGACACCTACTGAGTGCGAGTGTCGAGTGACGAATGATTGGGAGGTATGAGCGACTGTGAGGTGCTGAGTGACTGTTACAGAGTGATGGTGAGGTGCTGAGTGACTAAATTATGAGTGATGGTTTGGCTCAAGGGGCAGTTTATAATGATATTTTTGTTGAGTTCTGATTGTGATTCATTTCATCTTTCATACTGATTTATTTGGGAATTTCACTGAGAAACATTGGGAAATGTACTTATTCAAAGGATTTTTATGAAAACTGGTTTTTAAACATATGGACTAAATGTATATTTTGTTAAGACTCGGTATTTTACTATTGTGAATTGATGTTTTGTTGTTGTGTGTTTCTTATCGTCAAACTTGATTTGTTTTCACTACTACTGAGTTGTCGTACTCATCATTACTCCCTGCACCTCTGTGTGCAGATCCAGGTACTGGTTCTGAGTAGTAGTCATCCGAGTCCGTTCGGCGTCAGCATTCGGGATTTTGAGGTAGCTGTCCAGCGTCCGCAACATCTCTATTTCTCTTCCTTCATTTAGTATTTTGTTCTGAGACATTATTTTATGACATTAGCAGTGTTAGTACTATTCTTAGATGCTCGTGATTTGTTGACTCCAGTTCTGGGGAATGGTTTTAGACTATTAGATTATATTATGCTTCGTTACTTAGAATTTTTTTTTACTTATTATGAGGAATTATTAATGATTTTTGAGAAATTTTATTAAACGAAATGTGTAGTTATGTGATAGTGGCTAGCCTAGTTCCACGATAGGCGCCATCACGACCTGTTAGGATTTGGGGTCGTGACATCACGTGACCCCGTTAGCCTCGGCAAAAATTCTGTATATACATATTATATATATCTGTACTTATATTCCTTAAATATTTTAATGGTGCCCCCAACCACAAAGTGACGGATGGAAGAAGTGGTTGATTTGGGGACTTAAGTTCTCTCCTATGCTGTGGTGACGCGGGTTCGAAATCACCTGAAATTTTCCTTAGTCTTCAACTCTTTTGTATTTTAGTTCTTTGAATACAATATAATTTTTATTTAATAGCAAATCACTTTATTTTTTACTTTTATCTTCTTCTTTTATTAAAATTCAATTATAGTTTAGTACTAATACAAAATAGTCAACTTAATTAATTTTTTTTTTTTATTGCAAATTCCTTCCTTAAAATTGAAAGCCTCAAATTGCAACTTATCGCTTCACAAATAGAAAAATACAAATCTTTGCTACAATCTTCTTTAACAATTACTCTGAATTGGCAGTGGAAACTATTAGTTTGAGACTCTTCTTCAATTCTTTTAGTATTAACATACTCTTAATCTTAATTTCTTTAGTAAGTCTTTGATAATTTTAAGTTTGAACGCCCTTTGGCGAAGAATTCTCTCTCCCCTTTTAGTGCTTTCTTTTTCTTTAGAACTTCTTTTTGTTAATACTTGGATGATACGTCATCACAATCTTTAAGTTTCAAAGAGTTGCACGTCAAATTTTATCGTTGGTGATTAGCATATACAGTGGTGCCCCCGTCATGCTCGAATCCTGAGTCTGCCTCTGCCACCTGACCTCGACCTTGTTAATTGATATGCCTCCTCGCCTTTGTCCTTCAGTTGTTGGGTGTATGTGCAGTCTTGAGCGATACAGTAGTATTCTTGGGTAGTGCGTGTTTGCCACGGATGCTGAATATTGTCCATGGGGCGGGAAATTTGACGACTTGATATAAACCGGAGGGGATGACCTTCATGGCGTGTAGCCTGCCTTTTACGGTATTAGCACACCTTTTTGCAAAGCCTTGCAACCCTTCCAAGCGCTTGCAAACACGTAATTTTGAACCCTTCACTTTTATATAGTACCTTTTCTTTTTGCCTTTCCTTCAGAATTTAAAAGGGAAGATTTTCAAATAAAATAAAGAAAAAGAAGTTGAAGATACAAATATATAGTAAGTTAAACTAACAGATTTTTGGCTTGCTCCAGCTAAAGTGAAAAGGATTTTGAGTAGCACTCATTCAATACAGTTGTAAAGGAAAACTTTGTGGGGACTTTTGTGGACCATAGCATATGAACCTTTTATCATCTCCCAACTATATAATTCAAGAATACTCCATTTCTAGCCTGAAAATCAAGAATATCATTAAGTCATTGACAAATCATGCCCCCAGCTAGCTTTAGAATCCACTAGCTTAGAAAATTTTCTTTGTTATTATGTACAACTGCACCACAAGCTCATTTTCAATTATTTCCAATCAACAAAGACAGACAGAGATTTAGTATAAATGTTTTCTGTTCACTAGATTTCTTCTTTTGTAATATTTGCCTACTTTTATTTTGTGGGG
>ML269332.1:0-31047 GCA_005239495.1 Nicotiana undulata | reverse complement strand
GGGGGTTTGGGGTTGAGGGGGTCAAAAGAAAGATGTAGAGGATATAGCATTTCCAATCATTACAAGGTATGAATAGATACGACATTAAATTGAATAAAAATAGTTAAATGTGAAAGCACCTAATTTACTAAATTTTGTGGAACTTGTATTTATATAATTAAATTCAATAAGGATATATAATGTGTATAGGGAAAGGACGCATACTACAACAAATATAGTAATGGTCCCTGTGCTCTTGTTTGCTTAATTCTCTGTGAATGATTAGATTAGAATTAGAAGGCACACACCTATGCCCTATATAACTTTTCATCACTTATTTGAATAGCAAAAAAAAAATTATTGCACCAAAAAGAGGATAGATACGTTTCTAGTGTATCACGTGAAGTTTATTCTAAACTGTCGCAATTTATACTTAGATAGGTCAAAATACATTTAATTGAAAAAAATAAAGTGAGAAG
This sequence comes from Nicotiana undulata, assembly GCA_005239495.1. Taxonomy (NCBI): domain Eukaryota; kingdom Viridiplantae; phylum Streptophyta; class Magnoliopsida; order Solanales; family Solanaceae; genus Nicotiana; species Nicotiana undulata. Next base: position 30,589 of record ML269332.1, on the reverse strand, counting down.
TAGTTGTATTGTAGTCGCTTTCCCAAACTTTGATTTTTGCCTTCCAAATAACACATAATTCCAAGTGGAACTATTATTGCTCGTTTGCCTAAGATCACAACTTTTTTTTCAATAAAGAATATGTATGAAAGAATATATGAATAATATATCATAAAATCCATTGTAAAATTTAGAACTTAGCATCAATATTGTTGAATATATGTGGGCATTTTCATGATATGACTCATGACTATACATCATTGCTTGTTAAGGATAACGATAATGTACTAGTTCATTATTGGAGAATCTTGAACAATAGTCACAAAAAAATAAAGAGGGAATAATATCATTAAAAAGTTAGTGTAGACTTTCCTTTTTCTTTCTCCAAATCTATTCACTTTGAAAATGAAGAAACTCAAAATCTTCCCATCTTCCACGTCCCCCAATAACAAAGAGGAACTTAGCTTTCTGATTTTGAGTTTGGGGTCTTGGGGATATTTACGTTGTTTCAGTCAAAGCATCTCTATTTCCCACAAAAAGATAAAAAAAGGGGCACCCCCAACAAGCTAATATAATAAAAGTAAAAATATATTAGTATGAGTTGTTATATAGAAAAGAAAGTGATTCTTTTAAGGATAGAAAAAGCAAAGAAAAGATAAACACAAGAATCTCTCGAGACTGATACAAATTCCAAAGCTGGAAACCATCAAATCTAGCTAACCATATGGATATATAGTTTCTCATACTAAAATTGTGGGTGTTCTCTTTATAACCTAATTTTCTTTTAAAACTTCAATAAAGAATCGCTATAATTTGTTGACACTTGAAAGTTTTAATTGACCCCTTTATTGTCATTTATTTCTTGTAAAAATTGTGTAGGGTGGTCACTTTTTAAAGTGATATTTATTTTTTATCTAGTATTTTTAATGCTGAGCAAAAGTAATCACTAGTCTATTAAAATTAATATAAAAATATAGTGTTACCCATTCCTTCCCAAATACGGAAATACGTTTTTCTTCTCGTTGCTGAGTGTAACAAAGTGTCAAATGTATATATAGACCCGATTTAGCTCCATTTCAAAATTATTCTGAGAAATAGATTATATTTACAGTGGTTGGCAACCTACTGTCATCCCCTGTATTTTTCATCCTCTGATAAATGGAAGGATCATATAAAAGTTCTTAGATTTTACTTTGCTTTTATGAGTATCTTGAAAACTAGAAATTAGTAGCGATGTTTGATCTGATAACATTAACTAAAGAAGGAGCTTAGTCGACAACTTTTAGTATGCTTTTTAGTATTTGATTCTCTAGCCGTTGGGGAAATTGGTGGGGAGAAAGTGTTTCTTGTAATATGTAATATGTTCAAAAGTTAAGGACATGTAGTTCTCAACTTAGAGTTCCAAGTTCAAAAGTTAAGGACATGTAGTCCTGAAGCTAAGTTCAAACGTTAAGGAGATGAGCAAAAGGGTATTTTCGTCCGGACGGTTAAAGTTTATTAAAGCAGTGGCTAAAGACTAAAAACATTTTAAATAATGCCTTAAAAGTAAATGCATATATTATTAGTGGTTAACCGTGCACTTCCCCCTTCACTTTAATTGCAATTTAAAATTTTATTTTATAAGATTTTTCCTTTAATTGACGGATATAATGGTTGTACCTTTTAAATGGCATTTTGTCCACACAAAAAAAAGCTAGTACTTGACTCTTATTTGTTTTGAATTAGAATGTTCTAAATCTTGTGGTGTAACATGTACTTATCCAGAAACAAAAAATGGTACTAACATGTATTAGGCTCTCTAACCAACAAGTATAACATGGACTTTGTAGGTGAAAATAAAGTACAGACTTTACTTTTTGAAAGCTTTATCAGGTAACAAAAAAGAACGTCGATGCATGACACAGTAAACGGAGAACGTATCAGATACTTTATACATGGAACTAAAACAGGCAGAGGTTTTTGATTGAAGCGTCTCATCTTACAAGAAATTTATCATGATCTTATCATTGCTTTATTTGGATATAAGTAGAGTAGGAGACACAAATTTTATTAAAGGGATTCAAAATGTAAGGAAATAACCACATGAAACGCCTAAAGAATTCAACGTCTATGAGTTCGGTCAAATTTATTAACTTTTGTTCAAATATTATGTTTGGTTTAAGAAAATCATTGGATATCTACAAAATAATTAATTTAGAAACTCAATAACTTAAAATAATTATAATTCCGAACATATAAGGTTTAAATCATGATTATACCTCTGTCAGCATCTATTATATATATATATATATATATATACATAAAAGATAATTTTAACCTTACTGCAATATCCGGAGAAGGGGGTTTGAAGAACACCCTTGCACCCCTAATTCCGCGCAGGGCGGATATAGCTTTTTTGTATTCAACTGATCCCATATCTTTCGATACAGTGTATGTAAGTAATTAAAGTTATAAAATCTCAACAAGTATTAGACTTATAACTTTAATAGTACAATGAATTCAATATTAAAAACCTGAAAGTTGTACAATGAGTTCAATATTAAAAATCTAAAAGCTCAGCCCCTTAAATTTAAATCCTCGATCTGCCTTTAATTACGGCCCTGATTTGGGTCCCACAACCCTCCTTGTTCTAATATTGTTTCCCATCTTTTTATGAGAAAGTGGAAAAGAAAAAGAGGGGAAAGACTAAGAAGGAGAATTTTGTGAATAAACCAAGTAAATTTTGGAGTTTATGCATGTGCATGGAGATGGAATTCAGTTTAAGCAGAGCCCGAGGAAGGGAAAGGAAATAAAGAGAAAAGGAAAAGAGAAGAAAAGAAGAGAAAGGTAAGAAAAAGGAGTGAAAGGAAATCGTCTAAAAAAGCTAAAAAAAATTGTAGTTTTTTGCATGAAATGAAAAGAGAGAATCTGATACCAAAAGCTTAAGCAGCAGCTGGTTCCATAGACTCAAACATTATATCCATCCATATTTCAAAGTTGAAATTGAGAGACTGCGTGATCTTTCTTTTCATTTCTTTTCTCCTTTTTGGATAAGTGTATGTAGACCTTTTGAATATGTGCTGACTGATGTTTGGTAATATCTCTGACTGATCCTGTAAAACAATTTGGAATATATATATATATATATATATATGTACACGTTTTTCTTAATAGCCTACTTTTTAGTTTTAAAGGTTTTACAGCTAAGTAATTTCAAATAATATATCTTTTTACAGTTTCGTTTGAAACTTCTTTTAAAATCTTTTTGAAAGTATAATCTTTTTCTTAATAGCCTAAAAAACTTAAAAGTTGAATTGGACAGCAAAAGATATTGATACTAATGAGTAGTAAGTTAAAAAAAAAAAAAAGTTGAATTGGTTGATAAGGATATTTAGTTTGACAATATATTTACTCTTTGAAAAAGATTAAGTTGAAAGTTAAATTCTTCAATTGAATATTAAGAAAATTCACTTTAATGATTATTTAGTCACTCTGTTTCAATTCATGTGAATCAATATATATTTGGGAAGTCGAACAAGGTTTTCTTTAATCATATTTTTTGCAATACTTTTTAAATGTTTTAAATTGTTAACTATTGTGATTTATAATAGCCTTTATGTAGTTTTTAAATATAATAAATTTTATTTTTAAAAAAAATACTATGTCATGAACCCAATCAATTTGACCTTTGTACTAAAAATAAATTCACGTAAATTAAAACGAATGGAATACTACTTACTCAAATTAGTAAATTCTACGACTTATTTGTCACAAAGATGAACAGGAAATTATTTTGGAGAGCTAAACCAGGAAAAAATAAAATGTCAGCTATGTCTTTTTTCCCCTGATAAGACCATTCAAAAATCCCCAGAGTTGTATGGCAACAAAATGCAGTGGCGCAGTCAGGAATTTCCTCAAGGATGTTCAAATTTGAAATAAGTAAAAATAAATTCCGACAAAAGGTATTCAATAAACGTTATGTACCTTTAAAACCTAATATTTTATCTATATCCGTAACGTAATTTTCATACAAAGGGTGATCAATTGACCACGCTAAGAAAAGTGTGGCTTCGCCCATGACAGAAAGGGGCATGGCATTCTTATTCTTAATGGATAGAATTCAAATTGAACAAAGCAAGTCCATCACTGGTAAAACAATCTTGCTTCGAATTTGTAGTTAAAACCAATTTTGATTTGTTATAAATGTCAACCAAAGAACTTAGTAATTTCCTTACTGTACTTAAAAGGCGCTAACACGAACGTTTATTTTAATAATGTTATTGGAGAAAGGAACGTGAGAACAAGGAATCACCTAACGAATAAACGAGCTCAAAAAAAGGAGGGAGGGCAAGAACCGTGACGGACTTTGTCACAAGAACTAGCCCAATTATCAGGAGACCGGCCATATTTCAAAATATCATGATCAGTGCCAGAGCCAATATTACTATCAAAGAAAATTCGAAAATATTAAAAAGTAAATACATGAATATGCAATAGGGATTCAACATCTATTATTTATGCATAAAAAATAATCTTAACCTTATATGTAAATATATTTTTCTGGCAAAGGAAGTTCAAATAAATTCCTTCCGCTAACCTAGCTCTGCCCTGGTCATGACACAAATTTGAATTCTAAGTAATAATTTCTTAGATCAGCAGCCCCGCTAAGCTTTAGTTGTTCATATGTAAACAATGTTATGTTGAAAAGAAAAAACAAAGACAAAGATGAGGAACATCCTTCAACATTTTCATTTACATTCTTTTAGAGCTGTTTCGTAACAATTACGATATCCAATGAAAAGGAAAAAAAAAACAATTGACCTACCACAAAGTAATAGTACGTAGATATTTATTAGAGTAGATGGTTTCTAGTAAATATTTTTTGGCCAGGTGCAAGGACAGCCTTTGGATCAAACTGACTCTTTCTCTCTACAAATCTTCCCCATTGATCCCCAAAGTGCTTCTTCCATTCTTCTGTTGACTTGTAATGCGGAAGGTACAACTTGAAATCAAACCCATTTTTTATGCAAGTTTGCAAGATCTCTTGGTTCTGTGCTACCATCTCGTTTATTTCAGACTCTTTTGGATGTGCATGGCTAAACCGAAGCAGAGCCACTAAGTAAAATATTTCACCTTTGGGTAACACCACTGATGATCGATTACCCCACCTAATTCACAAAAAGAAAGTTATAAGAAGCGAGTAAAGCCAAAAAAAAATTGCATTATATAAATAATAAAATTTCCTAATGGTAAAATTTAGTGTATCAGTTTGAATTGAATTAATTAGTTTACCACGAGAATTACGCATTCGCGAAGGATCCGAGGAAGGATTATACCCTAAGAGGGTGTGATATAGGCGGTCTACCCTAATACAATGATCAGTTATTGATTCCATGGCTCGAGCCCATGACCTATAAGTCACACGAAGATAACTTTACTGTTGCTCCAAGACTATATTAAGAAAAGCTATATTAATTGGGCATCAAATTTCACACCTCATGTTAATCTAGGTACGTCGATAAATAAAAGCCAAACAAAAATTCAAATTAAATGACAAAAGAAACAGCAAGGATAGTTTGGCCCAACTGAAATAGTAGTTGAGGAGAGGAAAGAAGACAAGCGATGGTGTCGCTATTAATCGGGTTGGCGAATTAATATCCTTGTCGTCACTTATATTGGCTAAAAACTGACCCTGAAAGCTGCTGTACTCCATATTTCCTTTTCTACTAAAAGATTGAATCGTTATGACCTAATATCCTCCCAAAAACCTACATTTATCCAATTTTTTACAGCTGAACACTGATTTGAAATGACCCGTAAGCACATTTATCATATTGAGGCATATATTTCCAGGGTAAAAAAGTTAAAATTATTAGCAGTAAAATATTAATCTAAGTTAATTAATATAGGAGTACTATATTTGTAACAAAAGTAACATCTAGTGGGGCCCACCGTATCTTTGTCCCAAAGTACTCTCCGGAGTATTACGTTTGTTAGAACTTAGAAGAGCAGGAATGATATCTTGTGCCACCGAAGCATTAGCGTCAATGCAGACGCACTGACCAAGTACAAGCCACACAGCAGGCTGTACAACAGTTGCACTTATATGGGCTTAGTGTGAATTTTTTTTGAAAAATGGGACCCATTCTAGGAGAAGAAGAGAGTCATGACCTAACTTATTCAGAAATCTTAACCACCGGATTTTGGATTGGAATCAGGTAGTCCGTTTCCTATAATTAATATAAGAAGACACGTCATCAAATGGGACCCATGCCCAATGGGTTTGCCACGCGTGATGTCTAGTTCTGTGGTCCCAATACACGTCACCATCTGAGCTCCTGGTGCTTCCACGTGGCACCAACAGAGCCAATTAAGCTTGTCTCCGGGGAAGGATTTTATTTTCAAAACCATAAGTTAGGTTTTCTTAGTGCTATATGTGGTCTTAGCGAAAGAGTAATGGGTGATTGATAATGGTTGATAGATCTTTCCCCACTAATAATAAGTAATCCAATTTTAGGGTCAATCAAAAGTTGACTTTCTTCTAAAAAAAACTATTTCAATTTTCAATTCACAAACATAATTAAAAGCATAAGAAATGTAGGAAAAAGATGTACTACTTACTTGCTTTGGATGAGAGGATATGTCAACATAGGGCCATTGATACCATCTTTTAAGATGTTTTGGAACACAATTCGATTGAACGCGGCAATGTCTCTCTTGGAAACGAACATGTTAAGCCATGGATGAGGTGCATCCCATATACCATTATCCCTAGCCATTTGTTCTACGCGCTTTACTCGTAACAAGAAATCCATGTAAGTCAAGTCGATCTCAAACCTCAAGTGCTCGATAAATCTCAATCGCCCTAATAATTTTTCCACCATCTACCACAAAAAAAAAAGGAATGATATTACATAACAATACATTGCAAGTAAAATATAAAAAAAATAATATATTAGATTAAATTTTAAACAAGGGTATTCTTGTCATTACGTTGACATCGTATTGGGAGATTCTGCAAAATGATGGCGTTTTTTGGCAAATTGTTAAAAGAGAAAGAATTGGGGGAAGGGGACCGCAGAACGTCATGAAAATCTGGGTGTGATCAGCAAAAGGACGGACAGCTAATTAGATTTACTGTTTTAGCCTCAGGCTTTAGGACTTTTGTCATCAACGACAAGGACGGGAGATAGTGGGAAGTACGGTGTCAATCTCGTAATAAAATCCTGATTCTGTGGGCACTTTCAAACAAGCTGGTTGGTTCTCTTGTGTCAGAAAATCCAAGGGAAGATTACAAACTATTAACGTAAAATTTGACACAGTGTATGGTCACTTTTCAAACGTCGTCGTCTCATATACTACCAACTGGCACCCCAACCCCCTCTACGCCGCTTTTTTGCACACGTGTAATTTTCCTCTTTTCTCTTTTTTCAGTTTCTCGAATTTCTACTTTACATTTAAATAAAGAGGAATTTATTCTAGGGAATGTAATTGTGGAAACGAATCATCCTTTTTGACCTTTTCACTGTGTTAGCTTAATCTTATGTTCCCCTCTTTTTGGGACCCAATCCCTGATTCATGGTCAACATCTATTAGGGGCCCCTCCCTTAGCAGCCAACTAGGTCAAAACTAAGTCAAAAACTCCTTGGTTAATAATTGTGATTTTATTACCCAAAAAAAAAACTTATAAAGTTAAAAACTTTAAACAAGGTAGCCATAATAAAAACATTCCTACTTTTGCCTTCCCAACCATACAACGGGGAATGCTAAAAGCAAAAGTAAAACAAAGGGTAAAAAGAAAAAGTTGTAAAAAAGTTTTGAAATTGACAGAATTACCATATTTACAGTGGAGGGATGGTCATGGTTGTGATAATGCAGGGCCACTTCAAGGCAATAGAGAACCGGGCCAGTGTTTGTGGGTAAGTGGTTCGGGTCAAATGAATGATTTGAATCCAAAGGCACCGACGGCCACCCATTTACCGGGTCATCACTATTCACAAACACAAATCCTTCCACATAATCGAACGATTCCTGACTCATTACCAGTAACTCAGCATCACGAGTGAACTCGTCGAATTCACTGTATACCACTCTTATCCACCTTACCTAATTCACGAAAAACAAAAACAAACCCATAATTAATAATCACATTTTGTGAACGTGTTAAAAATCGATTTTATATAAGAATTGTCCAGAAAATTTGTGTTTTTTAAATAAATAAATTAAAAGTACGAACCATATCCGGGGCGGGTTGAAGCAAAACCCGAGCTCTAGTGATGATACCAAACTGACCAAGTCCACCAAGAACAGAGAAGAAGAGTTCAGAATTTTGAGAGTTTGAGCAGACGGTTCTCTCTCCGTTTCCGGTAACCACTTCCAATTCCGTTACGGTTGACGTTTGGGGTCCATAACGGAAAGCTTGGCCACTGACGCCGGCGTTAGACAAAGTACCTCCGACCGTTAAATCAAGATAATCCGTCCACGAGGTTGGAGCCAAGCCATAACCCAAAACGCAGCGTTTCAAGACGTCAGCCCATAATGCTCCGCCACCCACGTCGGCGTACATGGCGGAGACGTTGACGTCGATTCTGTTATTATCGCCCATTGATTTCATGTCGATAACGAGTCCATGGTGGGCCATAGCTTGGCCGTTAATGGAATGACCGTTACCCCTCGCCGCTACCGTTAATGATGGTGAGTGTAACGCTTGCCTGATCACCCGCGCAACGTCATCGGCACCGGCCGGGCGTATAACGGCTAACGGCTTCACTGCATACATGCCGCCAAAATCTTTACCGGCTAAACCGGTAACCGTGAGTCCATAATCAATGCTTCCTTCAATGTCCAAGTCTTTCAAAACGCCGCCGTCTATTTTTTCAGGTTCAGGTATTGAATCAGCGTCATTATCAGCCACAAATCTTTCAACTAAACACGCTAACATTTTTTTTGCTGAATTGGGTATCTGGAAAAAAAAATCCTGCTTTTCTTATATATTTGATACAAAAAAATGTGCTCTTTTTAAAAAAGTAAGAATTGTGTTGTGAGACTAATTTTGTGCAAATAATAGAATTCTTGGTTACGGTGGTGGGGAAGAGGAGGAGGTTTAAGGAGGCTTTAAATAGCGGCGGGATGGGGATTTTAAGAATGGAAAATGAATGAAATAATAAAAAATATGTAGAGTATAAGGGTGGGGGGAGGGGGTGGGTAAAGGAGAAGAGGGGGGGAGGTGAAATTTGACGTCAAGAAAGCCTTTCAATATCCAGTTGACGCTGTGATCCTATCGGCTTCCTCCTCTGTCTGCCACTTCCACAAATATTATTTATTTATTTATTTTATTTGTATTTCAGAAGTCTTAGTTTATGTATTATCTTTAATTTTAATTTTTTTTACTCTTAATAAGATAATTTATAGCCAGATGAATATTTATAACTTTTTAAACAAATGTTGATTTGGAGAATTTGACTGCTCTCACCTCCATCTTTACCTACTATTATAAAGCTTTACCATCCATTTTTATTACTGCTTTCAAATTTTGTTTTTCCTATATTTTTTATGTATCAAAAGTTTTTTAAACCATTGAATTTTTGTTATGAACCTCTGAAAAGAAAAGTGTTCTCGTCCACTTTCGCAAATCAAAAGAATCAATTTTATTTATTATTTACAATTGAAGGAAAGAAAATTGCATTTATAATTTTATTTATTAAACAAGAGTACCCTTGACTCTTCCCCTAGTTAAAATCTTAGGCACGTTTTCCGTCTATTCAACCTCTTCCAAGTTCCAATTGCCAAAAAAAATTAACCCTCTCTCCCATTTTTTTGGTTTCTTTTGTTACTCTAAGCAAGTGTATTAATAACATAATAACGTGACTTCATTTCGTAGATTTCTTTTGCATCATCTGTACATGAAATTTATTAATGGAAATAAAATGGAAATAATGTATTAATGACTATAAATTTAAAACTACGGCCATTATAGCACATTATTAAATTTCATGCAATAAGCATACATGTCAACCAAAAATTAATTACAAATAAATTTCTATAATAAATATTAATTTATAACATGTAAATATTGCAACTAAACGGTTACTGCCTTATTAGTTATTTTATATATTTTATGAATTTATTATTTTAAAGTATGTCAATGGGATACTTTATTTCTATCATATTAAAACGTGTATTCAAAAGGGAACTATTAACTCAATCATATTTGATCAATTCAGATTAGTAGAGATAATACATAAATGGTTAAAATCAAATTTGACCAAATCTTATTTTGTAACTTATCCTTTATCAGCTGAATATTGAAAGAAACAATAAAAACATAGATAAGACTGGATTAAAAAAAAGGTTTGCCTTGTATGAAAGAATTAAACAGGGTACAAAAGAAAATTCTTAATTGGTTCGTGCATTTATATGAAAGAAAGACACAGTGTTATTTGCATGAGAAATTAAGAAAAAAACAACGTATATTATACGTACATGAAAAGAATGGTCAACAACTTGAGCTGAAACCAATGAGGAATAAGAAGATAGAAGAGCCATTGTGCAAGCAAATAGGAAAACTTGATGTCCCATTTCCAAAACGAAGAAACCTACAAGTCAATTTCGAAGCTAGAACTTGAAGATTGTGGTGCAGAGAAAAGTGAGAAATGATCACTTTATATATGAACGAGTTTGTATACCTACGAAAGCCACGGGCAATAGTACTTTTTTCTACCAATAAATCTAATTACTTGTCCAACCTTTTTTTCACGATTGCGTGAAAAACTTTCATTAACAACTGGAGTTCATTTTCTCGATTAATTATATTGTTTACCTTGAAATACGAGTAACAATTAAACTTGTAATGTGAATCTGATTCAATGTCAATTGATCAATAAATGAATTAAACGATTGAAATAGATTAAATCAGTGCAATCGTCAGTTATCGACTTCGGCTTGGAATAGTGTCGAGATAAAACATTAAGCACCACAAGAACAATATGAATAGAATGGACAATAAGAACAGTAAAGAGTTAAGAGCGAATAAAAGAGTAGAGTGCTTTGTATTTTTCAATAGTTGCGTAAGTGATAATTCGTGTATGCTGATAATGTGTTACATATGAACATGGTTCCTCTTTATATAGTGGAGGAATCCTAAATAAGGTATGACTCTAATTTCGGAAGTAAAATACATGATTGATATCAATAACCGTTAATGGTTCTATCAGTTCCGAGATTCTCGCCGGGATTGGTGGTCGATTGCGGATATCTCGTGATTCTGTTACTTCGGTGTCAATTTAGCCTGATCTCGATCCCTCAATCTTCGTATTCTGCGAGCTCGGACTTGCATCGATACTGGCTCACTCTCGAGACATACCCTCGAGCCCGTAAATTCGGGTTTGATCAATTTTAACCTTATACATATATACATTGAGTACATTGACTACAAACATTTTGAGCGCAAAGTATGACTAGATTTATTTCATCATTGAGATGAATGTTACCAAAGTGCGATTGAAAAATATTAATCTGCATCTGCAACGTAATTACATTGAATGTGGTTAGTTTTTGTCTAGTTTTTGGTGTAATACTTAGGGTCGTACGGCTCCATTATGGAATATCTCATGTTATTATAATCGTTGGATCTCCAATGAGATTAATCATTAACTATCTCGCCTCCTATATAGGATAACTAATATTACTATTTTGGTATAAAATTTATATTGATTATGCCAGTATTAACTATATCCACAATCAAATATGGGATACTATAATCTCAAATTTAATATAGGGATTAATTCCTTATCGCGGTAATCAAATGACCCCTTACGATATAAAAGGTTTAGGTCTAATTTTAACCCATTGTCCGAGAGTTGAACTTTAAAGCTAATTTTGACCAAAATCTAATTTAAGATAAGTCGTATGACTATTATAAACTCTGCTAATGTATAGATTAGAGATGTTTGAGTGAGATGGGACATAGGGCTGTTTATTTGGATCGGATATCCGAAATCCGAATCGATCTTCAATTTCGGATTTCGGATTGGACCGCATTGCGGATTGTGTTTATAAAAATTTTGGATTTCGGATCGGATTCGGATTGGTATATTTTAATCCGATCCGATCCGAAATCCGAAATTATTAGGCAATGTATAAATACTACACTTTAATTTCGAATAGTCAATACTTCCTTTACATCTTCCTCCAAGTTATTAGCTTTACAATTGCAAGAGTTAGCTATATTGCCACCATAGTACTCTCATAATTGTATAAACATAAATTTTTCTTAATGCATTGCCTCTTTTACAAAGAAAATATACATATTAGTTTGCAACTTTGAGGCATTTACGATTCGAAATCCGATCCGATCCAAACTTTAAAATCTGAATCTGATCCGATACAATTCAGATCGGATTCAGATTGCATTTTCTTGAATCCGAAATCCGAATCTGAAATGTGCTAAATCCGATCTGATCTGATCGTGCACATCGCTAGTGGGACACAGTAAAGTCGTTGTTGAGGAGTAAATTTGCTTGAACATCTATATATATATATATGTGTGTGTGTGTGTAAAAGAGGGAATTGGAAAGATGATGTGGCATATCTCATAGGGTAGGAATCCTATTTATCTTTTTTCTCATTTTTTTTTTATTTTTTTCCCTTTTAAAATCATTTATCTTATTTTAAAAGTCCACATTTACATTTATCTTTATTGAAGGTTGTGACTTTTCAAGTCCATAACCCCAAATTGTTTAATATGTTATAAATTACTTCTAAGATTGTGGCTTTTTATATCCATAACCCCTATTTGTTAGTGTTATAAATTATATCTTCCATTCTTTTTTTAGTCATTGTATTGCATCTTTCCAACTTTTTGAGGTTTTATGACTTACCTCTCTGAGTTTTGTCCTATTTCATTAGTTAGATCTAATTCTAGCAGTAGTATCAACAAAAAGCATACCCACATGCTGATTTAGTCATGTATCTTGATTTTGAATCTGACAAGTTTTGGTTCCTTATCAAGTTTACAATTGCTAGATATCATCAAATTTCTTCCTTCAAAACAAACTTCGTCTTAGTATCTCGGAAGGAGGACTACTCCAAAATCTATTTACATATTGTAAAAGCTTCTTCATTTCTTAACCCGTCCCTCATTTTCATCATGAAAGTATTGAAAGTCAATTTTTTTATTCCTATGAAAAGTTAATTGTTGAGGAAAAATTATATATCTATCATCTATATGTTATGATAAATGCACTTTAACTTTATTATGTTGTTGTAACAGAGAACGCCTATATTAAAAAAATGAAGTTTGATATGCATACATTAAATAAAGACATTTATATTCTATTGAAATCACATGTTTCTTCAACTTCTTAAAAAATCAAAGAGATAATTAAGAAATACAAATCAACTTTATATACATATTAATCCTTCATCTAGATGTGGGGACAATTATATCCTTCCAAGGAAAACTTGTAATATGTATAGTGTTAGGTATGAAAATTACAGTCATAGTGTCATTGAAAATGCTTACTAATATTTATGATTTTATTCAATTTTTACAATTAAATTATGTATATCTATATTTGTTTTAATGACCGCGTGAAGAGTGGACACATACCCTAATTATGTATATATGTAGGTTGAGTCTTTGACCTCTAGAAGTGTATTTCTTCCCTAAAGGTAAGCATACTAACTAGATAAAGACTAATTAAATGATATGAGTGCAAAGAGTGATTATGCATGTGAGGCGACGAACCTATACGGGAAAATAGTTAAAACGATGTTTGACCAAATATTTTTAAGTCTTTTTGTTAAATTAATTTAATAAGAAGATAATGGATAAATCCTAGTAAAATATAATAAGTCCTAGATATGAAGTTTGAATATCTCTACTATATGGGACTGTGTCTAGATCAGTGAATGTAGAGTAAGTGTTTAATGATTGTCGATGAATGTGAGGATAAAAACATGCAATAAATGTGATAAATGACATTAAATGTAATAAGAAGGAATTTGTCACCCAAATGTTGAATGAGTTGGATGATTCCTTCTTCTGACAATAGCGTGTGACAATAGACTATGAAGACAGACAAAGTATTCTTGGATCTTGTGAATAAAAGAGGTATATAGAATAATGAAATCAACAGACAAGACAAGTTTTTTGTATGTTCTTGATAGTCATCCTTTTACAATATGTTCTTATCAGAAAAGTGAAGATCCCCATTTATTCCTTATCTCTTCTTATTTATAGGGGATATTCCTAGAAAACCCTAAAAAAGTAGAGTTCGAGGAATATTCAATGGAATATTCCTTACTGCAATTTTAAGACTATTCTAACCACTACTACCCTTTATTCTTTACTCGACCTCGGCATTGGTCTCTCTCCTGGAAGCTCCCCATTACTGGGTCATGCTCGGCTTCGACCTTGGCCACAGCTCGTCCGTTCGCATTAAACTCGACCTAATTTTGACCCATATAGTTAGTCCCTCCGCTTATTGAGGTCGTCCTCTTGGGTGTCCGCGATGAGCGGATTTTTTCTGCAGCCGGTCAAAAGAGATTCTGTCGTGGTGACTGAGATGAATTGGTCGATATCGAACTGGTGACGTGTCGCCTCAAGGGTCATGGTTGGCGGAACTGACATGAGATGATGTCATGGCCATTAGCGTCATCATTAAGCATCTTCCTGATGCAATGCGTTGTTTCTAGAGCCTCTGTCGCTTCGATTTTGGCATCACTGACGGTTCCTTGCGCCAATTTGGGCGTCACAGTATCCTATAAATAGGGGGAGGGGAATTCACAAATGAAACTTTCGCACTTCATATCCCATTCGCACCTTGCTTGTTCTTTTGCTTCTACTCTAATCCTTGTTTCTGATTTTCTTCTTCATTTTAGCTCCAACTTCTGATTTTTCTCCCGTCGATACTCTCTCTTTCCGGCTCTGTTGTATTCATGTTACTGCAAAAATGACAAACTCTACTCACACTTCTGTCATAGTCTCTGATGCCACCCCATTATCAGTGGTCATGCCTTCTGGTGGCGGTGACCCCACGATTGCGGAAGACGAAAGTTTTCCCATCGCGGAGGAGGTTGTTCCTCGGAATCCGTCGATCAGAAATGATTTTCTCAAAAAGCCCACCCCTGCTCCTGAGTTGGTACCATCTGATATGGGGACGAAGAAAATATCCCACCTCCAGTCTAAATTCTGTATCCTTGCCCATGTTGATATTGTTTCGGTAGGTAACGATGTGATACAAGTCCACCGGCCTGGATATTGCGCTTTCTACGCCTACCCATTTTTGGTGAGTTAATCTCTTCCTCTTCCTCCATTAGCTGAGGAGTTCTGCCGCTTCTACGGCGTCTGCCCGATGCAGCTTTCCCCTTACTTATATAAAATCTTTCTGATGTTGGCGAATTTCGCAGAGTTGGCCGGCTGCGGGGTCTCCATCCGTCATCTGTGCATCTGTTCTCGCCTAGTTTTTACAGGGGCACGCTGATTCATCTCTGCCAACGTGGGACAAAGGGGTTGGTAGCGGGGATGGATGACAAAGCAAATCGTCGGTTCTGTTGCAGCTACTTCTTTGTCAGAACCGAGCACGTAGTGGCGGACTCAGTCGGGTTTCCCAAGCAGTGGAACTTCAACCGTAAGGGTATTTAACCATCGATAATATGTTTTATTTATCCTTTTCTTTATTTTTTTTATTTTTGACTTCGCGCATGTCTTTGCACTTTTAGTCGAGAGGCGTCCACCTTCCTTGGTTTTTTATATTGAAGACTGGGTAACTCGCGTCTTACCTCATACTGTGGGAATTCGCAACTAAGCGTCCTTTAATAAGCAGTTTGGGCCCAAGCCTTCGACTAGTAAGTCTGATTCTCAATTTCACGACCCTTTCGTCTTCGTTATAGCTTATCGCCATCAATATCGTCTTTTAACATAATTTCCTTTTGTGCCAGGTCGGCGAGCTTCCAAGAAGGCAAAGGCTCTGGTGCCCGCATTCTGCTAGGCGGGCGCTTCGACTGGACTGCAATTCGTACTAGCCGAGTCCGTACGAGAGAATCGAACTCTAGCTCCGCCGTTGGGAGATTTCGCCCCACAGGAGGCCACCTCATCGGCTGAGACCTCTACCCACTCTGTCGTACACCTAATTGACGAGTTTCCTCATGGCGAGGAGGAGGTGGTTCCGAGGAAAAGGTGAAGGGTGGAGACTGGTAGGATCGGTGTTGCCGATGCCGAGCTAGAGATGCCCATTGTTTTTTATGCGGAGTCGGTGCCCTTACTGGGCATTGAGGGTGCTCCCACGCCAGATATCGTCATGAAGGAGAGGCCGTCAGAGGTTGAGGGGACCCGCGATTAGGGGGAGCGTGCACGAACAATCGAGGTCGACTCATCATCAGCGGACGGGAGAGATAAAACCTTCCTCGTAGAAGATGATGGGTCGGGCTCCAATATCAACCCTGAGGAGAAGCGGGATTTTGAGGAGAGGTTCACCTGAGTCGAGATAAGGATAGAGGGGCCTAATCGGAACATAGTCATCCCGTAGATTATAACCTTTTGGTTAACTCGGAACGGGGGGGTGCCGGCCTTCGCTCCTCTGTGTACTGACTTTGAGAATAGGACGTTGCAGACGCTGAAGGATACAGATCTGTCGTTGGGTATATCTAATATGGCCCTGCGAGTAAGTTTACTTTTCCCGTGTCAAGTTAGCCCACTTAGTATGTGTAGTTTACTTCCGCTGACATGTCTTCTTTTTCATGTCAAACCCTCATCTTGGAGATTGAGCGTGATCGGCGGGAGGAGCAAAGGACGGCCCTCTTCAAGAAGATGGAATACAAGTACAGAGAGTACCGTTCTAAGCACCGAACATTGGTCAACATACTCGGCGAGGACGACAAATTTCGGACGCTTCACGATGAGCTCAAGCAGAAAGATTAGGAGCTGAGGGAGAAGTATGGGGAGCTTATGAGGGCCATCGACAGATGCAGCGTGCTTGAGGGGGCTCTGAGAACTAAGGAAGATGAGCTCGAGATGAGCTAGGGAGTGATGGTTGAGAATGCAGACCTTCATGCACAGGTGGTGTCTTTAAGGTTTGAGCTCGAGCAGAGCAAGGCTAGGGTCATCAGCTTGAGGGGTGAGTTGAGCGTCAGGGTCGAAGTGTTGGGTCGATCTGAGAAAACCAGAATGGACGTTGTGGCGGAGGCGGTTGCCCTAGGGGGTACCCTCCGTGTTTGCAGGTCTGAGCGAGCTAATATGGCGGAAAATTCTGCGCTTAATGAGGCAAGGTTTGAAGAACGGATTGGGGTTTTGGAGTAGGGGTGGGCATTCGGTATTTCGGTTAGGTATTTAAGTATTTCGGTATTCGGTTTATCAATTGTGTATACCAAATACCGTACCAAAATATTTCGATACGGTTCAGTATTTCTTATTTTGGTTCGGTACGGTTTCAGTTTAAGAACAGTTGTTATCTAACTTAAACTTATCATTTTCGGATTCAAATTATATATGCAAAAAAGGTTAAAATGCATAACCTTTTATGGAATCACACTTATTTCGAGTCCACAATAAACCTATTGCTCTTCAGAATTTCAGCAGTTGAGACAACGGTGGCAATAGCTGCAGACGTGCACAAATGTCATCAATTAAGCAACAATTATCTACAAATTGCATTGAAGTCTTGACTTGTGCAGTATCTTTTAAATCACAATGACATGACTAATTCTGTAGGAATATGATAAAAATGTAAAATACTCTTAAAGGGCGACCAACAGTTGGACACTAAAAGTTAATGTTGTTTACAAGATTTTAAATTGTACAAAACAAAGAGTGTGTTTTATTGCACAAAAGTAGAATTGTCATTATACATAAACAGGGTTAATTTTGGAGGAAATTTGGAAACGTACCCATCCCAAGAGCAGAAAGTTCCACGTCATTGTACTGCTGGATATACCTCTGCCCAAAACAAGAATTACTCACCAAACACTGTCTAACATAGAAAAATTATTTCGATATGCCGAAATACTGAAATATCAAAAATCTAATACCGTATACCGAACCGAATTACCAAAATACCAAAAAATTTGTACCGAAATAAACCGAAATACCGAAACACCGAATTAATTCGGTACGGTTTGGAATTCGGTTTTTCAGATTTCATGCCTACCCCTGGTTTGGAGGAGGAGCTGTCTGAATTGAACGAGCAGGTTGTCGTCCTAAGAGCCGAAAAGGCGCAACAACAAGCCCAACCGTCATACTTCTGCTGATCCTTGTGTGTCGCGGGAATTGTATGAAATGTAGGTTCACGGCGAGGACCAACTTGACATACATAGGGCGCTGAAGACGGTCAGAAAGATTTCTGAGGCAGAGTTCGAGGATGTTCGTGTCAAGGCACGTGCAGCTCGTGACGCCTGTGGTTATGACCCTGGTACGCCCAGCAGGGCGATGATGAAGATGCCTTAGACGAGGTAGCCTCCGACCCGTGGTATGACGATTAGTATGCCGGTGATGTTGGTGATAGGGGACAATGCGGTGTGAAGTCTTTGTACTTGGTTTTTGTTTTTTGTGTTTTGCTGTTTTGTAGGGGCGTCTTATAAGCCCTTTGTAAGATGTATTGGAATGGAATGATTGAAATGAAACAGTTGTCTTTTGTTGTCTATTTTCTCTTCTTTCTTATTGTTTTTCCGTGAGTGTCTTCTTTTGTGAAAAAGTTCCTAACGTTCGGTGTTGATACCCAATTTTTCCTCAAATTATTTTAAAACTTGCATATATACCTCAAAATCAATTTTTATAACAATTGATATTTTTCTATAATTTTCCAACATGTTATTAATATATTCTAATTTATCCAGTATTTTTTATCTCCAATAATTAATCACAAATTGCATTACAAATGATTTCAAAACATGTCTTGGCTTAATATATCATTTTTAGGTCCTATTAAGGCCAAATTATTTCACAAATTAGCCTAATTAGCATTATTTGGCTATAACTGTAATGCCTTTGCAGTTATAGCCTAATTATATATTTTATGCTATTTTGACCCAATAATCTGTCAATTTATATTTTTAGTACTAATTAATCACTTTAATTTTATCTATTTAGCCTTTTCATTTTTTCACAATTATTAACCATTTTTATTAATTATTTAGATATTTTTATGGGTATTCAACTATTAGCCACTTTAATTCTCAATTTAAACCCAATTTACCCGGACCCCAACCCTATTAAACAGCCCAAACACCCTTAGGCCCAATGCCTTAGCCTACCCGACCCAATTCCCATTTAATCTGGACTGTTGATTAGATCTGGACCGTTGATCATTTCTAATCAACGGTCCAGATCCTTTATTACCATAATTAATCCTAAGACTACACCCCCCTCTCATTTTCCCCCGCTTCATTCTCACCCGTCTCTCTATATCCCTCTCTGGGAATCTCTAGAACCTTCCCCCTCCATTGAGCTCTTTCTCCCTTCTCCAGCCACCTCCCTTGCCGGAAACCATGGGGTTCTCACCACTCCTAGCATGTGGCTCTCCTCCCACGCCGGTTTGACACTGTCCTAAGGCCCTCAAGAGAACCTGGAGCGTTTCAACTCCCACCTATGGCCTTTCATGTCGTTCTCCGGCCATCTACGGCCGTCCGAGTAAGATTTCTTCATTTTCCGGCTAGAATCAGTGGTTCTTTAGCTGATCCTCCTTCTCTCTGGGCTGTCTCTATGAAACCCTAACTATCAGTCTCTGATTTTCATAGATCTATAACAGATCTTGGCTTATTGAGAGCTATTTTAGAGTTTTCAAAAGGTTTTCTGATTTTTATGAAGTGACTCTTCATCTTCGAACTATGGTTTTCAAACCTCTTGTCAAAAATGATTTCCCTTCAGATTTTAAGTAATATCTTATGATTTTCGTTATGTTTAAGCTTTATTTGAGATTTTCCCTTTTTGTCTGAGTTATTTCGTTAAAGACCCCAAAGTCTTGGCTTTAATCTGTGGCTCTGTGTTTGTTTTCAACAATAGGTTTACCTGTTCTATTATGTTCACTATGTTCTCATGAATACT
This sequence comes from Nicotiana undulata, assembly GCA_005239495.1. Classification (NCBI taxonomy): domain Eukaryota; kingdom Viridiplantae; phylum Streptophyta; class Magnoliopsida; order Solanales; family Solanaceae; genus Nicotiana; species Nicotiana undulata. Next base: position 10,593 of record ML269332.1, on the reverse strand, counting down.
CTGTGATTTCGTGATTTTTACCCCATGTTTGCTTGTTAGGGTTTCTGGCTGCTATTATCTTTGCTTATTATGTGGTTCTTTGTTCATCGATACCTCTGACTCTTTACTTCTCCTGCTTGTATTATGCTTATTAAGTAATTCATGTTCTGCTCTATGAAAATCCCTAATTTCGGGTGATTTTACCCTATTTTAATTACTAGGGTTTCTGATTCTCTCCCATTATGTGTTTATTCAGTGTAATTTGTGTTGATTCCTAAATCAGTACTACTCATATTTGAATCCCTAACTTCCCTATGATTGATTTCCTTTACTGATTTCCTGTGATAATATCTTTACTAATTTCCGACCTTTAGTTTATTTCTTGCCTTATTACATGATTGACTACACTGTCAATTGATCCTTACATTATTTCCTTAATTAAGACCTTATGAACCTGACCCCAATTCCTTACTCTGTACCTACTATATTTGAAGTATTTCCTTATTTATTGTACATGATTTCTTTCCTTACGTCTTACCTATTTTGACCGTTTGAAATTAACTCCCTTAATTAAGGGAGTACTTGTACTGATTTTAGACTAATTGATTTTTGAGTTCCATAATTACTGGACAGTCTGATTATTACCTTATTTTAACAAGCTTCAAACTATTATATATACTACTCTTATTAACAGTCTTCAACACACGAACACACATTGGTTCAATAGATCTCTCTCTCACAACTAAAAGCTTTCTACTCTCTTTCTGTGTTACCTGTTACTGTTCTAAGTTAGCCGGCTGCAAGCCAAGGCTAACTATTGTGCTCTCCTATCCTCTATTTTGTGTTTATTTTCCTCTTCACTGGTATGTTCTAATTTCAATATAAGTTCCCAAACCAATATGTTTCTTTTGCTGTTTCAATTCATTGTGTTTCTAATATGCTTCTATCTACTATTTTGTTGTTCAACATGCAATTAAACTCTTTGCCCTATTGCTTCATCTAGTATTCCAAGTTATGTATTACCTTTTATGTTCAGCATGTTCTCATGAACTCATAACCTGTCTCAATATGATTATACTCTATTTCTATACTTGTGTACTGGTTGTTTAGTTAAGGCATGCCTCTACTGATTTGATACTTTAAGTTGTTTTGATGTCTAGTATAAACCTATATTGTCCCCTAATCCCATGAGTCCCCTAAGGTATTACTGATTCTGTAATTAGGCTCTTGAATCCATGACCTTTGCCTATTATGTGTTCATCATCATGTGCTTTATGTGTTCCCAGTCCCCCACTACCCCTGGGTGAATGCTTGTGGTATTGAACCTGTCTTGGGTCTGTGATCTGTGAATGTTACTAAACCTATTTTGGTTCTGTGTTTGGTCTATTGTTTGTCAATTATCCTTCTCCCTTCAAAGCTGTTTTACTAAGTACAGTTCTCCTTTAGTTTACAAAACTATATTTTAACAAGTCTCTTTTCAAATCATTTTTCTACTAGAACCTTTTCATAACTATGTCAAGCACTTTCACTCTACTCTTAGACCCTTAAGTTCCGCCCCCTTAGTGTGTGACTGCTTTGGGACCCTTGAGATCCCTTTGAACTCTGACACACTAAGGCTGGCCCTTCCATACTGCACTTACTCTACTATGGCTATGAAATCTGGGTGTGAGCACTTCCCAGGACCCCTTGAGGTCCTTAGGGAACTCTGACACATCCAAATTATGAGAAAGGCTGTGAAACACATTATGGAAATGAGGTCTTGGAGGTTTTGGGCCTATCTGTAGGCTCACTATAGAATAACTTCTTATTTTTTTTAATTTCAATTATGTAATTCATGCTCAATGGCCTGTAATAATACATTATCTAATTATCAATGGGTAGAGATCATGCCTTAGGACTTTTATATCATATGTGCATCAATGTCATACTAGATATCATGTTCCTAGGATTCCATGCCTACTGTTCATCTGCACTTATGGTGATCACTTAGAAATACTGCTCCTAGGTTAATAAATAGCATCAATAAAGAGTTGTTACTCATATGCATTCATAACTCATGCTCTATGAAACCATGCCTTTATAAATTCTTCTATTTGCACTAGATACCCTGCTCTTAGGATTACTGTTTCAACATCTCAACTGACATGCATATACATTTACCATTTAGAAATCCTTCTCTTAGGACAACTAATGTACAATGCCGCTACATAGATCCTGCTTAACAACTCTGTAATCTTTTGTGCATTTAGAAATCATGTTAGGAATCCTGCATATTCTGAAACCATGTTGTAGCATTTAGAAATCCTGCTCTAGGAATCTGCACCTAAAATCATGCATATTCGCTCAGTCACACCTAATTAAACTATTGATGCACGAAAATGGTATAAAACAGTCTCCCCCGTGTTTTAAACAAACTGGCAAACAATCTTGTGTCCCTTGCAAAACCTAGAACAACATGATTTAGGTAAAACAACTCCTACACTATTTTTTTTAATAATTATGTAACAATTGAGTATATGCCACGCCTAGGCAAGCCTTTGGTAATTAAGGCTGTTAAAAATTGGAATGCATTTCTTTCACGTGTACTGTCTAACTATCATCATGCTTAAAATCACTAGGCAAAAACGGATTAAGACTTCCTCTCTGAGTTATGCAATAAATCTGCTTCTTTGTTATTATCACTTAGATATCATGCTTTAGGATCTGAATTTAAATCATGATCTTAACTGTGTTTGAGTCATGCTGATTCTTTGTATTATATGTGGAGGTACTTGAGCCCTTTTTTGTTACATGTTATCCCCCTATCTACAGTCCTATCTGTTTTCTGCATGTCATCTTAGTATTTTACCTTTAAACCTGAGGGTCCGCCTCAAACCTCCCTCATAGGATAGAAGTCCTAAACTTCTCCGAGACTAATAGGAAGGGACGGGTAACAACATGCAATAGAGGTCGTGACCAACACTCGCTCTAATTACCTTTATGGGGTGGGAAAGGGTAGATATGGACATGATGACCGGTGCGTTAATACCACGTGTAGCCCCTCTTTTAGGAGTGTCATACCGGGTATTGCATTGATGTGATCCATATTACAAACAAACTTAAGATACCCCTACCCTATAGACATGTTTAGACTATAATGCTTTTTTCAAAATCTATTAGCTATTAAATATTTTCAAGCTAGTAACATATGTGTGCTTAGACGATGAATATTTCAAAATCCCTTACTATTTGGACATTAATTGTTTACTTACTAGTTGTACAAATTCACAAATGTTATTTGGCCAGGAACCACACTTGTGTATTCTAAGGGATGCCTAACACCTTCCCCACAGGATAATTTCACGCCCTTACCCTGTCTTTGGTTGTCAAACTTAGTTGCAAATGAACCCCCAATAGGTTCCCTAACGCACCTTAAAACCGTTAGGTGGCGACTCTTCGAAACATGCAAACCCCTTTCCCAAAAGGAATGAGTTGTCCCAACCAATGTCATAAACCCTTTAACTGACCCCGAAAGGAGTGTTGGAAAAAAGGGGGCGCGACATTCGGTCGGTCGAATGTAGATCGATTCGAACGAGGTCGAATGTAGATCGATTCGAACGAGGAAGAATGTAAGTTACTTCTAACAAGGTCAAATTTAGACTTGGAAGATAATTCGAGCGAGGTCGAATATGCAATTCCCGTGTTTATTCAAACGAGGTCGAATGTAAGTTAATTCGAGCAAGGTAGAATGTAAGTGAATTCGAGCGAGGTCGAATGTAAGTTAATTCGTGCGAGGTCGAATGTAAGTTAATTCGAGCAAGGTCGAATGTAAGTTAATTCGTGCGAGGTCGCATGTAAGTTAATTCGAGCGAGGTCGAATGTACGTTAATTCAAGCGAGGTCGAATGTATTTTCTCTACGTTGGCGTGATGTGTAAACCTGGTGGAGTTGTGTAAGAATATCATGTACTTCTTTGTTTATTCATTCATTGGAGAATATTACATGTTTCTGTTAAGTTCGTACATACATTTGAGAAGTCCCAGTTTATCTAGTCCATTCATCGTTCGGCCTGGAGAGGTAGTCGATAGGCTGAGCGATGAACTTAACACTTAAACTTCAAGACTCCCTCTCCGTCGCCTCACTAAAAACTTTCCCGAGAAAACCCAATTGGGACAAAACACGGGTGAGGGAAAAAGAGTACGACTTGGAGGACGTCCGTCCACAGAAGTTGAAGTATTTGAGGTGGGCGACATTCCAGTTGTTTGGTAGTAGTTTTCCCTCCATTGTTTCTAATTGGAATGACCCTTTATTTGCTGCCGCCGTGATTTTGTATGGACCGTCCCAATTGGTTCCCAGTTTGCCTTCCCGTGGGTCTTTGCTCGCTTATGTTTTGGCTTTGAGTACATAGTCCCCGACCTTCAGTGGCCTGACTTTGGATTTTTTGTTGTAGTATCCTTCTGCTTGCTGTTTTTGAGATATCATTCTTATGTAAGCCATGTCTCTCCGCTCGTCAGTTTCGTCGAGGTCTTGCTTTTTTCTCTTATCGTTTCTTGGTCCACTCTCGTTGGAGTATCTCAAACTTGGTTTATCGACTTCGACCGTTATCACTGCATCAGTCCCATAGACTAGTGAATATGGTGTTTCTCCTGTGCTTGTTTTTGGCATGGTGTGGTATGCCCATAGCCCTTCTGGTAGCAGTTCTGGCCACAGTCCATTGGCGCACTCAAGCTTCTTCTTCATGATGTTCAGTATTGTTTTGTTGGATGATTTCGCCTGACCGTTGCCTGCGGGGTGATATGGCGTGGAGAGTATTCTCTTGATGTTCCATTTCTCAAAGAATTCAACAGTTTTCTTTCCAGTGTACTGGGATCCGTTGTCATAACTTATTTCTTTGGGGATGTCGGCGCGACATATGATGTTCCTCCATATGAATATGATAACTTCATGTTCATGTATTTGGGCGAACGCACTTGCTTCCACCTACTTGGAAAAATAGTTAGTTAAAACCAAAAGAAATCGTACATTACCTCGTCCCGCTGGAAGGGATTACGATCTCCATTCCCCATTTGATGAACGGCCAAGGCGAGGTGACTGAGTGGAGGTGCTCGCCTGCTTGGTGGATAATTGGAGCATATTTTTTGCATTGCTCGCATTTTCTAATGAAGTTGGCGGCCTCCTTTTTCATGGTGGGCTAGTAATAGCCTGCTCTTATAAGGCATCTAACGAGGGCTCGATTATCGGTATTGTCCCCACAGTGGCCCTCGTGTACTTTTTGGAGGACGCGCCTAGTTTGGTTTGGTCCTAGGCATTTCACCAAGGGACCGCCAAATGTTATTTTGTATAAGTCATGGTGGATGATGTTGTATTTGGCCGCCTGCATTCGAAGCTTCTTGGCTTATTTTTTGTCGGATGGGAGCACTCCATCCTACAAATATGACATAATACGATTACGCCAGTCCCAAGTCAATTTTATAACGTGTACCTCAATTTGGTCTATTGACGAATGGAGGAGGGTGACCATATTTTCTTTTTCGCTTATGTTCTTGGTAGCCGCTGCTAATTTGGCGAGGCTGCCTGCCTCGATGTCTTGTGCTCGAGGTATCTGGTCGAGTTGGCATTCGTTGAACTCGAGCAGTAGCTTACGGATCTCGGACTGATATTTTTGTAGCCAATGTTCTTTGATTTGGAAAGTCCATGTGACTTGGTTGACGACGAGTTGTGAGTCACATCGGAGGATGACTCGAGGTGATCCATATTTGAGAGCTAGTTTTAGTCATGCAATTACGGCCTCATACTTGGCCTCATTGTTATCATATCAAGACATCGTATGGACTGGTGGATGACCTCGCCTGTCGGGACCGCGAGTACGAGTCCCAGTCCAGATCCTGAAGAGTTGGAGGCGCCATCGGTGTACAGAACCCATAGGTCGGGTAACTTGGGGGAAGCGCTAGAGGTTTCCCGTTCGACCTCAGGCATTATTTTGGCACTGAAGTCGGCGACGAAGTCAACAAGTATTTGCGACTTTATCGATGTTCGCAGCTGATATGTTATATCGTGCTCGCTTACTTCAATGGCCCACTTAGCCAATCTACTTGACAACTTGGGTTTATGTAGGATTCTTCTTAGGGGAAAGGTCGTGACTATAGAGATGGGATGGCATTGGAAATAAGGTGTAAGCTTTCGTGAAGCTACGGCTAATGCCAGGGCCAGCTTTTCGAGGTGGGGATACCTCGTTTTGGCGTCGGCCAGGGTTTTTCTAATGTAGTATATTGGGCATTGCGTACCTTTGTTTTCATAGACTAAGACTGTGCTTACTGTGACGTTTGATACAACCAGGTAGATTAAGAGACGCTCGCCTGGTTCTGTTTTGGTGAGTAGCGGAGGCGAGGACAAGTATGTCTTTAGTTCTATTAGGGCATTGACACACTCAAAATTCCATTGGAGTTCGTTGTCCTTCTTGAGTACGTTGAAAAACTTGTGGCATCTGTCAGAGGATCGTGAGATGAACCTTGACAGGGCATCTATACGGGCAGTTAGCTTCTGCACTTGTTTCTTACTGGTCATTCCTTCTATAGCCTTGATTTTGTCAGGGTTGACCTCAATGCCTCTCTACAACACAAAAAAAGCCGAGGAACTTTCCAGAGGTCACGTCGAAGGCGCACTTCTCGGGGTTCAGCTTCATGCCGTATCGCCTAAGTATGTCGAAGGCTTCCCTCAGGTGGTCCTCTTTCCTTTTTGGCTTGACCAACATGTCGTCTATATATACTTCCATCATTTTTCCGAGTTGTTCCTTGAACATCTTGGTTACCAGCCTCTGATAGTTCGCCCCTGCATTTTTCAACCCGAACGATATAAACCTATAGCAGTACGTCCCTTGGTGGGTGATTAATGTGGCCTTTTCCTGATCCTCCTCCATGAGGATTTGGTTGTATCTTGAGTAAGCGTCCAAGAAACTTAATAACTTGTGCCCCGTTGTTGCGTCGATGAGCTGATCAATATGAGGCAAGGGGAAAGAGTCTTTCGGGCAGGCCTTGTTTAGATCAGTGAAGTCCACGCACATGCACCATTTCTCATTTTTCTTTTTCACCATGACCACATTGGCGACTCATTGGAGGTACTTCCACTCTCGAATGGAACAAGTAGGTTTTCTACCTCTTCGCGGACGACATCGTTGATTGCGACCTTGAATTTTCTTCTAATTTGTTGTACCGGTGGGTAGAGCGTATCGACGCTTAGTTTGTTTGTTTTCTAATGTCTTTCGGGATACTTGGCATATCTTCATGGGAGAAAGCAAACAAATCTGCATTGTTAGTTAAAAATTTATGGAATTTACTAGGTTCTGTGAGTTTGTGGCCGATGTAAGCTTTTTTGTTGTGGTCGCTTATGTCCAGCTGAACGGGATCGAGGTCTTCCACTATTGATCTTGTGGCTTCTATGACGTCGGGGTTTTTGATGATGTCCTTTTGTTCGTCGGACTCGAGCCCCGACTTCGTTAATTGCTATGCTCCTGAACCCCCGCCTTTTAACTGTTGAGTATATGTGCAGTCTTGGGCGATGCAGTAGCATTCTTTAGCTGTGTGATGTTCACCGTGGATGCTGAATACTCCCCAAGAGGTAGGGAACTTGATGACCTAGTGTAAGATAGATATAATTGCGTTGTAGGTTGTGCTAGATTCATGAGGTGGAATGTTGTTTCCAGGGTGACGCCTGTTGATACCCAATTTTTCCTCAAATTATTTTCAAACTTGCATATAAGCTTTCAAAATTACTCTTTGTAATAATGAGTATTTTCCCTATTTTTCCATATCTTATTAAATTATTTTCCTGCTTATTTTAATATTTCATATTCAAATAATTCATAAACTATGCTATAAATAATCTCAAAAAAATATTTTTTGGCTCAGTATATTGTTTATAATCATTTTCTATCTATTAAAATCCAATTATTTTGCAAATTAGCCAATTGGGTGCTATTTAATTTCAATTGCAACGATTTTACAATTATGGCCCAATTGAACATTTCGTACTATATTTTATTCAAAACTTAGCATTTTGCACTTAATATTAGTTAATTACTGTGATCTTACTTATTTAAACTTAATTTCATTTTTATGTAATTATTAGTTATTTTAATTAATTAATTATCTTATTTTAAGGAGTATTTAGAATCTAGCCACTCTTAACCTATTTCAATTTCAATCCAATACCCAACCCTTAACCCAATTAACCCAAGACCCAAACCAAATCTGCCCAGCCCAATCCTATTCCTTACCCGGCCCAACCCCTAATTAAATTTGAGTCGTTGATCAAATAAGATCAACGGCCCAGATCCCCCCTTTCCTAAATTAACTCTCGCCTAACCCCCCTCCCCGTCTCATTTTCGAGACTCCTCACTCCCTCTCTTCGTGTCTTCCTCTCCTCCTCTCTCTAGAACCTTCTGGGTTCTTCTTCTTCTCCGATGGCCTCCACCGTCTCTCCGGCCACCTCCAGTCTCACCCCTTTCAACCACCAGCCACCTTGAATCCTTATCTCTCCGATCCTCTCCGCCTTTGATACCTCCATGGGTTCCAACCATGACGGACCACTACTGGAAGCTCTGCATGGGGTTGTTTTCGGCCTTTCTCCGATGGGTTTTGACTCGATGGTGCTCTAAACACCATTGTCCTGAGTTTCACAACCATGTTCCCTTACTTCTCTCTCTGGTTTCTCACGAAACCCTAACCCTCTATATTTAGTTTTTCTTTTAAGATATGTTCTATATCTACAATGCTACGAAGTTGTTCTATATTTTTTCTCTAAAAAATTCCGTTTTTAACAACTTCAAAATTAGGGTTTCTTAGCCCTGTTTCTAAAATCATTCTTCTTTGATTTTTAGCCATCTCTACTGCGTTTGAACGAGTATCTCATGATTTTCTTGTTGTCTGAACTATTATGCTAGGTCATCCTTTATTACTTGACTATGTGTATTCGTTTCCTACAAAAGTGTCTGTTTGTTCTTTGTGACTCTTCCTTTAATTTTTTGCTATGATTCTTAATCTTCTGTTGCTCTATTAATGTTGTTTTTCAATGACTGTGTTTGAACGTCTGACTATTTGCCTTATTGACTACTCACTTAATGGCTTATACTGATTCCTTGTGTAAATTCCTCAGACTTGTGATGTCTTCCCTAAATAGGTGATTCTGTGTAGTTTCTTTGTATTTTGTACTAATTTTGAATTATTTCCTTGTCTGTGTGATATTTTCCTTGATTATCACAGAACCCCCTATGATTTTGATTCCATCCGTGATTTTTGGGACTGATATAACTAGATTGTACCTATTTATGGGCACAAATATGTTGTTGATTGATTAACTTATACCCTCCCTAATTACTATGTTATGTACTTAGACTTAATTGCTTGCTATATGCTTTACTACTCCTGTTATGGTATAGAGTCATGTTTATACCTTGATTCTTTCCTTATCTGATACTAATTGTGCCGTTTGAATGAGGACTCCCTAATTAAAGGGAGTCCAAGTCCTTGATTGACTTTGATTGATTCTGACTGAACAAGTACTCCTGTAATTATGCTAAATTACTACTCTTTGCCTATGTTATTACTTGGTTTTTGACTCTATATATACACTGCCTTCTCTCCTTACACACACACTCTTAACTGACACGAACACTAACACTGATAACTTACACAAACACACTGAGTAATCTTTGCTGCTCTGTTGCTTCTGCACATTACTACTCTGTTACTCCTTTGTTCTGCATACTGCCGTTGCTGTTCTATCTCTTTGCACCTTGCTATTATATATCAATCAACTGGTATGTATCTAAGTTAATTTTATAAGTGTCTCTACACAATATGCTTTAATTCTTGTTTATATACATGTTGTTCCTTTGGTGCTTTATCGTGTGGTTCTACTGCCTACCATGTAATTAGCACGATTCCATAATGTCCTTTCTCTTTTGTTAGTCTAATAAGTACTCTGCTTTCCTCATGTGATTCTCTACAATTGTTTGAATCTGGTATAATTAGCATACCCCTGCTATTCCTCCCTTCCTATCAGTCTAATATGTCTCTTGTTCCTCCAGTATGACTCTATGTGAGACTTATGTCTCTAGTATGATTATTTGTCTAAAGTTTAATGTTCTTATCTCAACATGACTACTGTTACATGCTCTCATCCCCTATTTAGCCTCTCATGCTGCAACTTGTATCCCTCCATCTGATTTCTAAATGCTATATACTTCTGATCCTGTTAACCTATGATTGCTTTGTGACAGCTATGTGGTAGTTATGTGAATCTGTGACTTTATTCTATTGTTAACATGTGAATTACTTGTCCCCAACTCCTTCTCCCCTGTTGAGTTTGGACCCTGCACCTTTGCTGGGTTGTGATTGGCCTGTTTCTTTCTCTTTTGCAAACTATTTTCCTTTTGTAAAACTCTTACATTGTTCTTTGAAGTCATTTTTTCAAAACTGTTGTTTCAGAACTCTTTCAAACTCAACACTCTTTTAAACTATAAGCACTTCCCACTACTCTTATAAATTAGGTCCTACCCCCTTCGTGTGAGCATTGCCTTGAGTACCCCTGAGTATTTTTTGAACTTTGACACACAAGGCTGGTTTCATAATCCCCTTTG
>ML269329.1:34814-59734 GCA_005239495.1 Nicotiana undulata | reverse complement strand
TATAAAGTCCTTATGGGATCTCCAACTGAATATTCTTGACTATGCTATGAATTAAAATAAGGGTAAGCCTATGGTATGATTGTTTGTAGCACTTTTAAATTATGGCTCGTTTAATACCATAGTGCTTAAATTATGGCTCGTTTCAAGAGCATTTACTCTTATTAATTATAGAATTTTGGAATTTTGCAGTACACAAGGTCTAAACACTCAAGATCATGCAAAAGAGAGCTAAAGAAGAGTAAAGAGGAGGAAAATGGCCGAATGCGATCGCATATGCAACATGCGAATCGCATTTCGAGCCTAGAGATCGCATACCGCAACAGAAAGTTGAGTCAAATTTAAGGAGTGAAATGCGGTCAAATATGCGACCGCATATCTCAAATGCGAACCGCATTTCAATCGCATCTCCATCTGATGCCTGAAGCCACACTGCAAATGCGACGCATGAATGCGATCGCATATCACCAATGCGGACCGCATCTCTCAAATGCGATGAATCTCTGGGACCTAGGGTTTTGATATGCGATGAAGAAAGTGAAGATGCGAATCGCATCCCTGTTATGCGACAGGAATGCGATCGCATATTAGCCCGACAGGGGTGTTTTTGTTTGTTTTTCACCCGAATTTTCTGCCCACTATAAAAGGATTTATCTTGGCATCTCTTTGGCATACATAGACGATATAGATATATAGATCTTTGGACATATCTTCAGTTTTGAAAATATAATTTTGAGTAGAGAAGAACAAGGATTGATTTGTGGGTTTGCACACACACTTTGGATTTGTAGATTTCGACATTGTGGTGAAGTTTTCTTTACCCATTTGTGTTTATTTCTTCATTTCCTTGCTTTGTATTGTATATCTAAGTGTGTAGTATTTTTCCAACACTTGAATATGGTTTATGGGAATATTCATATTTAAAGTGTGGATTAAATACCTTGTTGTGCTTATGCATTGAATGATTTTGTTATATTTGTGAAGTAGGTGTTTGTTATTTTAATTATTCTTGTTCTTTAATGTTTACAAAGGGATTATCTAACCCTAGGACTCGCCCATTAACTCCATATTAGTTTTGGAAAAGATTATTTGGGGTTGGGAAAGATTAATTAACAAGAACTTGAGGATTTAACCCTCATTTTATAGATTCTACCTAGGGATAGGATTGAACTACTTGTAGCCAAACTCGGAAGTGCTTAATCTCCTAATTGGGTTAGGGATAATTCAATTAGGAAGTCTTGTTAGTCTTTGGGAAAAGCTAATTAAGAAATGTTATCCGTGGCTAATTAACATTACCCGCTCATATTTGTAAAATCGTGAAATACATTGGACCGTTACTCGAGTGTAATACCCGAAGCATCGATACTTGTTGCCATCGATCATTTTAATTGCTTTCTAGGTTAGTTTATATTTTCGCATTTAGCTATAAACAACTATCAAAAACCCAAAATCTTAATTATTTGGCATTGCGCGATAAGTGATAACTCTCTAGCATTCCTAAACTCCCTCATATTGTTCTCTGTGGGATTCGACACCAACCTTGTTGGGTTACTATATTTGACAACGATCGCTTTACACTATTTTAAAAGTGTAATTTGAGCGTATCAAGAGGCCTCCTTACAGCCGCAGGACCCTGCTCCAGCCACTGCCACTGTGCCTTCTTCTAAAGCTGACCCAGACCCCATGCAGACTGAGGCATCATAGGGAGTTCTCTTTTACTCTCTCACCCCTTTCCCTTTTTCTATATTTTTGTGCATTTAGAATTGAGGACAATGCTAACTCTTATTGGAGGGGATGGCCTCTATTTGGTGATTCAGACAATTTAACATGTTTTGGGTTTTAATAACTTCTGATACTATTTTTTCATTTCTTTATTTGCATTTTCGTACTTTCGATTTGTTTTTCCTTTGGTATGTATATATTCAGTTTCCTTTATTATGTATATATTCATTCCCCTTTTGATGTATATTCGTCTTAATCCCCTATTGTACATATTCATTTTTAATTTTCATACTTTATAACTTCTTTAGTATTTTCCCTTTTATAGTTTAGCTTCTTATTTCATTTAGTAGCTTCTTTTTGAATTTATAGATTCTTCTTTGCTTTTTTGTTATCAATAATCCCTTGGTTTTCTTAAGGCCACGATTCTTTCCAAGGTGGAAATTGTGTGAATCGGGAGGCTCTTCCCTACGACGGACGGTGTGAGATTGAGTCCCTTTTCTGTTTTGTTTATGTTTTCCTTTGTTTTGGTAGTATTGAATAAATGTGACTCGAATAAGCTTCACTTTGCACCAACATACTTACCTTTGACCCAATGGTTAGAGACAAGTTACAGGCGATTCTAGTTCTAATTGTGACACATAGAGTATTGAGTTGACTAAAACTGTCGTCAGGTGGTGTATATAGCCATATGTGAGTCGTCAATCTAAGCCGAGGTTGTTGTGGGCCCTCGAATCTATGCTCTTTAACGATCCTGAGGTTTGAGAGGTGAGGTTTGAATTTCATATCCCGAGTGTCGTGCCTGAAAGTCTAGAACTTGCCCCAAGTGTTTTTCTAGGTGAAATCTTAAGTTAGCTCGACTTGTGAAATGATTATAGGCTCTCCTTGATTCCGTGTTGAAATTAAAGACTTCCATAGCCTACCATGACAATATCCTTAGTCAACCCCTTTTGAGCCAAAGCCTATTTGTTCAAAAAACCACATTACAAACCTTCATCCGTTCTCTAATGACCCTCTCTTGGCACCCATTCTTTCCTTGAGCACTCGTGATGAATAATAGTCAAAATCATAAGTTTGGGGGAGATACGAGGAAATCCAAAGTGATGAAAGGAATTGTCGTAAAAGGAAAGGTCAATAAAGGTTGAAAAAAAAAGGTGAGATTCAAGTAAAAGAAAGAGCGACAATGAGTCTCTCTAAGTTCCCCAAGGAAGAGAAAATGACTCAAAGAGTCAAGAAAAGCATTAGCCAAAATGTGAAAATAGCGTGCTTAAGGAGAGATGTTCTATCGTAGTTCATCATGCCCAAATTTTATCCAAAAAAGCCTTCACTACATCCCGTTAAAGCCCTATAGGATCTCAAGTTGAGTGAGCTTACATTAGTGGTGATTTACACGAGGGGTAAGCCTATGGTACTTAAAGCCGGACTTATGGCATTCTTTTAAGAGTGAAGAGCGCACCTCTTGATAATCCATGTTATGAGAGTACATTCTATATGGTGAGATGAGCTCATGGAGAATAGAGGAGAAAGAGTCTGGCTTCCACAGTGATTTAGGTGAAAGAGAGAAGCTCTTTGATTAATTGAGTCAACTCTTGAAGCTTTGGTGTCACGTTAGGCCTAGTGAAATAAGAAATTCATTGCATGATGTTGTCAATAATGCATTTGTGTTGAGGGTAATTGTTAGTCTCAATTGAAGCTTGATGAAGTCACATTTGAACAGCTGAAATACTTTTTCTTTTTCTTGCGGAGGTGGGAGTTATCTTGTTTGCTTGAGGACAAGCAAAGATTTAAGTTTGGGAGAGTTGATAACTAGGGATTTATACCTATTATTTACTCTCGTTTTCTTAGATTTTGAGGCAAAATTGCATTAAGATACTCCCGCAATTTAATGCAAGGTGTTTAAATTGCAGGATTTGAGTTGAATTGAAGATATTGACTAAAGATAACTCGAAAAGGATCAAAACTTGCACATCCCAGGAACCCAGTAAAAGCACTTAGAGCGCCATTATTCCACTGAGCGGAAGCCACTTCGCTGTAGTGGAATTCTGTTCGATGCCCCGGTCCAAACTTTAGAGAGTTGGGTCTTAGGACCCTTGTTAACTGCTGACCACACCGTTATTCCGCTACAGCGATGTCTTCGCCGCTGCAGCGTTCAACAATCTGCTGGGAGCAGAATTCTAAGATCAGAGAGTTTCCAGCATGGGGTTTTCACAATAGTGCGGTCACCGATTAAATTGCGCTGCAGCGCTTTCAGGTTCCGATGTAGCGTCTCAGTTTTTCGCTGGGAGCGAATGAAGATTCATAGAGGCAGCCAAATCCCAGAACGCGGAAACATTTATAATTTCGCGGCAGCCGAAGTCATTCCGATGGGACGTTTAGAATTCCGCTAGGAGCGTAATCTCTGTAGGGGCAATTTTGTCCAGAATTTTCAGTCTTGTATAAATACTACTTTTTCTCATTTAGGTCATCAAACATTGTAGGGAGCTCGTGAATAGTGCCTTTTTACTGTTTTGAGTAATTTTAGCTTAGATTTTACCATTATTCTTAGATTTTATCTTTGTAATCAACTTTTATGGTTTTAATTTCATCTTCTATCTTAATTTCTTCCATGAAAATGAGTAGCTAGACCCATAGGCTAGGGTTGTGACCCAACCCTAGTGTGGGTAACTAATGGGTCTTCTATTTTAGGATGAATTTGTGATTGGGAGTTTGATTTTTAGTCTATTTCATGCTTAATTCACTGAATTAGTGGTTGCAAATACTGATTCATGCCTTGTTGACTAGGGTTACTCTTGAGTAAGATTACCCAAGTCTAGGTAAAATAGGCTAACAAGGAATTGGGGTGAACTCAAGAGATTGATAGCCCTAATTAAAGGGTAGAGACTAGAGATAGTGATACCTGACTTGAGTCGTTTCATTTGCTTTGTTGCAACACCCAATTGGTCTTGAGAAATCCAATTCGGGCAAAGTCACCCAAGCTACCGAGAGGTGTTGGGTGAGTAATTTAGTATGAGGTTATGTCATATGCCCATGATTCACAAATCTATCCTAGATTTTAGATCCCGTTAGTTAATCGCCTAGGAGTAAGTTGCAACCCTAGTGCCTTTAAACATTTGATAAAAATCCCACAAAAACATTGTAGTTAGTTTAACAATAGTGATCTCTAGAACTAAACTTAGTATAGATATAAAACCAATTATGTTTAGAAGATCAATTAAGAACAAGAAACATTACTAAATCGGATAGGAACTCAACTCCTATTGCATAACTCCCTATGGATATCGATCCCGACCCTGTCGGATAAAATCTTCTTCGACCTTGCCTTGCTACTTAATAGTGGCATAGGTGGGCATAACAAAGGAAAACAAAAACAAAACGAAAAATGGACACGATCCTTTAAGAAGGTCGTCACACCGTCCGTCATAGGGAAGCGCCACCCGGTTCACACAATTTCCACCCTTGGAAAGAACCGTGGCCTTAAGAAAATCAAGGGCTTATTGATAACGAAAAAGTAAAGAAGAAGCTATAAATTCAAAATGAAGCTACTAAATGAAATAAGAAGATAAAATATAAAAAGGATAAAGTACGAAAATTAAAAATGAGTATATACAATAGGGGATTAAGACGAATATACATCAAAAGGGGAATGGATATATACATAAGAAAGGAAACTGAATATATACATACCAAAGGAAAAACAAACTGAAAGTACAGAAATGCAAATAAAGAAACGAAAAATAGTATCAGAAGTTATTACAACCCAAAACATGTCAAATTGTCTGAATCACCAAGTAGAGGCCACCCCCTCCAATAAGAGTTAGCATGGTCCTCAATGCTAAATGCACAATAATATAGAAAAGGTAAAGGGGTGAGAGAGTAAAAGAGAAATCCCTATGATGCCTCAGTCTGCATGGGGTATGGGTCATTTGTAGAAGAAGGCACAGTGGTAGTGGCTGGAGCAGGGTCTTGCAGCTGTGAGGAGGCGTCTCCCTCTTGATCCTGAATCTGGATCTCCATGTCATCAGTCCACGGGATGACTCCTCTGCGAACTAGGGTTGAGGTAAGCTCCTGCTCCTGAACCTATGCAGCCTGATCAGTAGGTGCGGGCTCTCCTATCAACAAATCAAGGGGGCTATCCCCCGCTACTGTGAGCTTCGCGACCTCCTTCTTTAGATCATCTTGAGTCTTCTGCATCTCCACCTGATTCTTCTTCATGTCATCCTGACTCCTCTTTAATTTCCTCACAGATTTGACCAAAGAATGAATCTCCTTCCCATGCTTGTCCAAGGTCTCCATAATCTTCTTCTGGTTATCAACCAGGATCTTCAAGGTATCCTCCAATGAAGGAGGCAACTGAATCTGTGTTGGATCCGACTGAGCTACAACTGTAGTAGAAAGATCAGTAAGCTTAGAAGAAGTTACCTGCAGCCAGTTGTTGATATCAGCTAGTGTTTGAGACACCCTCAAAGCAGTCTGAGGGTATGTGGAGGAAATAGGCACTGAGACCGGAATGGAAATGGAAGGATCAGAGGAAGACTCCGGTATGGCAGCAACAATGGGCCCCTCAATAGTAGTGGAACCCTCGGCAACAGCGGAAGGCTCAGCAGAAGTAGAAGTATCAGGAGCAGTAGAGGTGGTGGTTTTGCCTTTGGCTTTGGGGTTATTTGGACCTTTCAAACTATACCAGGAGAATGATGATTTTGGCTTCACCGAAACATCAAAGTCCATTCATTCAACTCCCATGTCCTGAAAGTACATAGTGAGGAACTTGGGAAAGGGATAAGAGCTCTCATTCTTCTGGACTATCCTATCAATCACCCTAGCCATGATATTCCCGGCATTGATCGGGATGCCATCCATAATCGCTCCCACAATAAGAGCACGTGAGAGGGGCATGTCAGTTTCATGTAGAATGGGATCTATCCGGCTGCAAATAAAGGTCGCCCAACCCTTAGCCTCGAAGTTGAGTATGTTCCGGTAGATAATGGCCCCTGGGTCAACCAAGCCGGAGTAGTCCCAGGGATAGAAATGACAGAATCCAACCAAAGACGAGCCAGATCCCCCAAATTTACTTTCTCCAGGTAGCGAGTCTCATCTTCATTAGCAAAGCCAGCATAGTCGTTGAATGCACTACCACTTTACAAGATTTTCTTGTTCCGAACCTGGGTAAGACATGTGCCCCTTTTTGTGTGGGCTACATTGTCATAAAACTCTTTCACAACATATTCATTTGCATCCTCGACCTTGCTGGTGAAGAACTTCCACCCCGCCCTTTTCTCAAATTGCCTTTTTACATTCGGGTTGTGAGGTAGAAGATCCGTATCAATCAAAGGCCTCTCCGGAACAAGTGACCTCTAAGGCCACCACTCTCTGAATTTGTGGTAGTACGGTTCAAAGACAAACCGATCCTTCCACGCTGATGGATTTCTTATCCGGAGTAGTCCTACTGCATGTGCTTAGGTGTCACCACCCCTGACATCATCTGGTGTATCATCAGAACTGTCAAGGTTGATAGAAGCAGGTGCAGTGGACTGAGTTGCTGCATCGGTGTCCTGGGGGTTGAGGAGTCACTGGATAGACCCGGGCTGTCAGAATAATCAGAGTTAGTAGGCTCGTTGACAAGCCACTTAAGTTGTGACAAGGCCTCTGCCAAGGTTGAACCATTGTTCCCCTATGAAGCCTCCCGGGAGGGGAGGTATTCACTGGATTCCGATGGATCAGGGGTAGGCCTCCTGAGTGTTTGCTTCTTGCCAATAACTTTTTTCGGGCCTAGGGGTGTTGTCGGTTGTTTACCCCTTCCCCGACCTCTTGAAGAATCACCCCTTCCGGGTTGCTTGTCGGAGGCACCACATGATCTAACCATTATTTGAAAATATGTCAATGAAGCTCGTTAGAATATGGTATACAAGTACCCAATGAAAGTATAGACATAAGTGTTGCAGAGAACAAAACACTGCTCAAAAAAAGACTTCAGTTGTTAGCGGAAAAGTAATCGCTGCAGCGGAAGTAGGGGGATCAGACTACCCCTGTCTCTGAAGTTGCAAACCACTCCCAGCGGAAAAGTGTCCGATGCAGCGAAATGCCATCGTTGTTAGCGGCTTTTTGGTCGCTGCAACGGATTTTAACAGTTAAAAATATTGGCCTCATATGATTATACTGTCAGCAGATTGTTGGTCCACTGCTGCGGAATTCAAAATTAACGCGCACTGACAGTAGGTTTCAAAGCTAGGGTTTTACCATTTTCACAAATTTAGGCTTGAAATACATGAAATTAGAACCCTATAACCCTTTAGGAAATAAGAAATCACTACTCCACTGATTATAAACCTTTGGTGAATTATGTTCAAGAATTAGGGTTTTAATAACTCCAATTTAAAAAAGAAAACTAAGAAAAACACACAAAAAGTTGGAAAAAAATCTAAAACTAAAATCAAAAGGTAACACTACTGGTGCTATTGTCCCCCTTATTTGTACTATTGCTATGTGGTTCTCTTTCTCTTTTTATTATTAATAAAACTAGCCCTAGGCTCCTCGCCTAGCGGATTTGCAAAAAGAAAATATTATGAACATACCACTGTTAGATGATGATGTAGGATGTTAAGTTGTGAGAATAATGGAGCTTGGATGCACAATGAATGTGATGAACAGTAACAACAGTGGTCTGGGATACAAATGAGTGAAAAGGGTAAAAGAAGGGGGATCCTCTATATTTATACTTGCAAAATTGGGCGCCCACCGACTTACCAAGCGCGGCAGCGAAATTCTACCGATGACCGCGCTTTTTATCATTTGAAGAGCTGGGCATGAAAGTTTTCAGCTTTCAGCGGAATTTTGCCGCTACATCAAAAGCACACCGCTGTCAGCGGATTTCTATTCGCTGCAGTGGAATTAAACTTCAGAGAGTCTGCATTTGGGCTCAACCTCACCGCGTCAGCAAAAGTTTTACGTTGCAGCGGTACTGTAACCGCTAACCGCAGAATAGTGACCGCGGCAGCGGTTTTGCACTAGTTAGCCCATTTTTCCAAATTTTGCTGCATCCACCAAATCCTACACCAACTTCACAAACAGGTAGTTCAAGAAAAATCTACTCTAACAAGAAGAAACAAAAAGAAAGGAAAAGAAAACACTTGGGTTGCCTCCCAAGAAGCGCCTGACTTAACGTCGTGGCACGACGCAATTTACCATGATCAAGTGAATTTCAACAAAGCCACCACGTGGCTATCTTCAAATTTCCCCAAGTAGTAATTGACTTGATGCCCATTCACACAAAAAATTTCACCATTCTTGTTCTTTAGATCAATGGCACCAAAGGATGTAACCAACACCACCTCGAATGGACCACTCCACTTTGATTTGAGTTTGCCCGGGAAGAGACGAAGCCTTGAGTTGAAGAGTAAAACCAAGTCTCCCACTTTGAATTCCCGGTTCTTAGCATACTAGTCATGCAAATACTTCATACAAAGAAGAGCTTGCATAGGCATGGAATCTAAACTCAT
This sequence comes from Nicotiana undulata, assembly GCA_005239495.1. Lineage (NCBI taxonomy): Eukaryota > Viridiplantae > Streptophyta > Magnoliopsida > Solanales > Solanaceae > Nicotiana > Nicotiana undulata. The sequence goes on along the minus strand of ML269329.1, from coordinate 50,525 downwards.
CAAGCTCATTAAGGTGATCAACAAGAAGATTTGCAGCAGTGTCCCAATCCAAATTCAACTTTTTCAAAGCCCAAAGTGCCTTGTGCTCCAACTCAACCGGTAGGTGACATGCCTTACCATACACCAATTGGTGCGGTGACATACCAATCGGGGTCTTGAATGCCTATATGCCCAAAGTGCATCATCAATATTTCTTGACCAATCGATCCTATTTGCATTCGCGGTCTTGGACAAAATGTTCTTGATTTCCCGATTTGAGACTTCAATTTGCCCACTAGCTTGAGGGTGGTAAGGAGTGGACACTTTGTGATTTACCCCATACTTGGCAAGAACCATATCAAAATCCCGATTACAAAAATGAGATCCCCCGTCACTTATGATAGCCCGATGTATCCCAAATCGTGTGAAAATATTTTTCTTGAGAAAACCAACCACACTCTGGGCTTCATTATTGGGAAAATCCAAGGCCTCGGCCCATTTTGAGACATAATCCACAGCCACGAGAATGTAGGTATTACCACACGAGCTGACAAAAGGGACCATGAAGTCAATGCCTCACACATCAAATATATCAACCTCAAGGATCATTGTGAGGGGCATTTCATCCTTCTTTGATATTCCACCCGCTCTTTGACATTCGTCACACCTCTTCACCAAGTCACTTGTATCTTTGTACAAAGTTGGCCAATAAAACCCGCAACTTAGAACCTTAGAAGTTTTCCTTGCCCCTCGTGATAACCACCGTTGGGTGAGGAGTGACAAGAATTAGGAATGGACATTTGCTCTTCCTCGGGGACGCAACGCCGAATGACTCCATCATTGCATATTTTGAACAAATACGGATCATCCCAATAATAATCCAAGTTGTCCCGTCTAAGTTTCTTCCTTTGTTTAGAAGAGAGCTCACACGGGACAACACCGGTAACTAGAAAGTTGGCAATGTCCGCAAACCAAGGCATGTCTTGCATAGAGACTGAGAGAAGTTTCTCATCCGGAAAGGTATCATTGATCTCAAGGCCACCATTTGGCCTTCCTTGTTCCTCCAACCGGGATAGATGATCGGCAACTTGATTTTCGCTTCCCTTTCTATCAACAATTTCTAGATCAAATTCTTGGAGCAATAAGACCCACCTCATAAGCCTAGCTTTGGAATCTTTCTTCGTCATCAAGTACCGGAGTGTCGCATGATCGGTGTGCACAATCACATTGGCACCCATGAGGTAAGGCCTAAATTTTTCCATAGAAAATACAATAGCCAACAAATCTTTTTCTGTGACGGTATAGTTAACTTGGGCGGAATTCATGGTTTTGCTTGCATAATATACAGGATGAAAAGTTTTGTTCACCCGTTGGCCCAAGACCGCACCCACCTCCACGTCACTTGAGTCACACATGAGCTCGAAAGGAGACTCCAATTTGGCGCGGTGATTATTGGTGTGGTAGTTAACTTATGCTTCAACAACTCAAAGGCTTTCATACATTCCTCATTGAACTCAAACTTGGCATTTTTCTCCAATAGCTTGCATAGGGGATTTACCACTTTTGAAAAATCTTTAATGAATCTCCGGTAAAATCCTGCATGCCCAAGGAAACTACGGACTCCCTTCACCGAAGTTGGAGGAGGCAACTTGGAGATAACCTCGATCTTGGTTGTATCCACTTCAATGCAATCTTTTGAGATTTTATGGCCGAGGACTATGCCCTCCTCGACCATGTAATGGAATTTTCCCCAATTCAATACAAGGTTGGTTTCTTCACACCGAGTGAGAACTTTATCAAGATTTTGCAAACACTCCTCAAATGAGTCTCCGACCATGCTGAAGTCGTTCATGAACACCTCCAAGAAGTCTTTTACCATATCCGTGAATATTGCCATCATGCACCGCTGGAATGTGGGGGGTGCATTGCACAAACCGAATGGCATCCTTGAAAAAGAAAATGTCTCGTTGGACATGTAAAGGTTGTCTTTTCCTGATCTTCTGGGGCTATAAGTATCTAATTGTAGCCTGAATACCCGTCCAAGAAACAATAGAAATCCCTCCCAGCAAGTCTATCAAGCATCTTGTCCAAAAATGGCAAAGGAAAGTGATCCTTTCGGGTCACCTTGTTCAGTTTTCTGTAATCCATACAAACCCTCCCACCAGTCATGGTTTGAGTGGGAATCATCTCATTCTTTTCCTTCTCCACCACTGTCATGCCACCTTTTTCTGGAACACATTGGACTGGAGAAGTCCAAGCACTATCAGAGATTGGGTAGATGACCCCACCATTGAGCCACTTAATTATCTCCTTTTTGACCACCTCCTGCATTGCCTCATTCAACCTCCGTTGATGTTCTACGGAGGGATTTGCATCATCTTCAAGCATTATTTTGTGCATACAGAAGGCGGGTCTTATGTCCCGAATATCATCTAGAGTCCACACTATGGCCTTATTTCTCCTTTGGAGCACTTCAAGTGTAGAATCTACCTGCAATTAGGTTAGGCAAGAAGAAAGTATAACATGCAAAGTAGAAGCATGGCCTAAGAATTCATACCTGAGGTGTGGTGGAAGAGGCTTCAACTCCAGGGTTGGTGGCTCCTCGATTGAGGGCTTTATCGGTGGAGTTTTTCGATTTTCCAAATCCAAATATATCTTGCGGGGTCCACAAGAATAAGAACCCATGCCTTGTAATGCATTAGTACACTCCACCAAGTCATCCGTTACCACATCTTCATGATTCAATAAGACTGCTTCCATGGGATCCTCTACGTTGATCATTGAGCTTGTTTTATCAATTATTACCTCGAAAACTAGATCCACAAAAGAGCACACCTCTGTACTATTTGGTTGCCTCATTAACTTGCAAACGTGGAAAAACCTTTTCATCGCACACCCGGAAGGTGAGCTCACCAACCTGCACATCTACCAAGGCCTTCCCCGTTGCTAGGAAAGGTCTACCCAAGATAATTGGCACTTCATAATCGACCACTATAATCCAATATCACAAAATCCGCGGACAAGATGAATTTGTCGACGCGCACCAAAACATCGTCAATGATACCCAAGGACCCCTTCATAGTTCGATCCGCGATTTGAAGTCGCATAGAAGTTGCTCTAGGTTAGCCAATTCCCAAGGTTTTAAAGACATAATAAGGCATCAAATTGAAACTAGCACCCAAGTCGCACAATGACTTGGCAAAGTCCGGGATCCTCTAGTTTGGGTGCCATTGAGTGCACAATTGCACTCACTTGGTGGGTCATCTTGATTGTCTCGCACTCCATGGATCTCTTCTTTGTGACCAATTCGTTCATAAACTTGGCGTACCCGGGCATTTGTTTAATAGCCTAAACTAATGGTACATTGATGGACAAACTCTTCATCATATCTATGAACTTTTTGAACTGATTCTCAGTCTTCTGCTTAGCCAATCTTTGAGGATAGGGAGGATGAGGTCTAGGCAATGGATCCTTGGCTTTTGGCACAATCGTCTCGGGTATGTCAACTACGTGTTCCCTAGACGGGTTCACGTCATTTTGTGTTTTCTCCTCATTGTCATTGATGTCAATCCTCACTTCACTATTCACCAGTTCTTTAACCATATGTTCAACCTCAATAGGAACCTCATCATGTTGCAAATCATCATCATCACTAACAACCCTATTTTCCTTTGAAGAACTAGCCTCACCACCTCGACCACTCCTTGTGGTCACCGCTATTGCATGTCCGGTATTGTTGTTGTTGTTCCCACCCTTAGGGTTCACCACCGTATTACTAGGTAGTGCCCCCTTCGGGTGAGTGTTCAAATCTTGTGATATTTGTCCCATCTGGACCTCAAGATTGCGGATTGAGGTAGTGTGAGAGGCAATTTGAGCATCTGAATCCGTATTCTTTTCCGTCATTTGTTTAAACATTTGCTCGATCCGGCCCATATCATTGCGTTATGAACTTTGACCTTGGGATTGAAACGGGGGCGTATTGTTGGGTTGTTGATACATCGGGGGCCTTTGAAAGCCCGACCCTCGATTACCGTTGCCACCCCAATTGCTATTATTTTTCCCGTTCCAATTGTTGTTGTTTCCTCCCCATTGTTGATTGTTGTTCCCCCAATTGTTAGAGTTGTTATTGTTGTTCCAGTTTCCTTGCCTTTGATTGTGCCAATTTTGGTTTCTCCCTTGATTGTTCCTTTGCCCTTGGAAATTGTTGGCATACATCACATCATCATTTTACTCATCATAGGAATCATCATGATTGTACCCACTCACTCTTTGCTCGCATTGGTCATTGTTGTTTTGCATTTGATTTCCCTGTGGTCGTCGCTTGTTAACCAAAATATTTACCCCCTCCATAGCATGCACTTGCTTTGGCCCTTGGATTTGTTGAAGTTGCGCCTTAGCAAGTTGATTCATGGTAGTGGTAAGCTCAACAATGGCCTATCCATGGTCCTGAAGCTCTTTATGGAGATTTATCACACTTGGATCACCTTGGGGCACATTAGCCCGACTTTGCCATGCTGACAAAGTGTCAGCCATTTCATCTAGAATGTCGCATGCCTCATTGTAAGATAGATTCATGAAGTTTCCCCAGCTAGTTGGTTGACCACACACTGATTGGTCGTATTAATGCCCTGGTATAACGTTTGTTGTATCATGGCCTCGGTCATGTCATTTGTGGGGCATTCTTTGACCATAGTTCTGTAGAGCTCCCAAATCTCGTGAAGGGGATCATTTGGATCTTGCTTGAATGCCAATATCTCATCTCGCAAAGCTGCCATGTGTCCGAGAGAGAAAAACTTGGCAATGAACTTATCAGCCAACTCATCCCATGTAGAGATAGAATGATTGGGGAGTCATTCAAGCCAATCCAGTGCCTTCCCTCGAAGAGAGAAAGTAAATAATCTGAGCCTCAAAGCATCCTCTGATACATTGGTTTGCTTGCTCCCCCAACATGTGTTCACAAAGCCTTTTAAGTGCTTGTAGGCATTCTGATAGGGAGCTCCCGTGAAATATCCTCGATGCTCCAGAAGTGTCAACATGACATTAGTGATTTGAAAATTGCCCGCCCGGATTCTGGGTGGGACAATTGCACTGGCATATCCCTCGTTCGGAAGCACCCGAGGAGCTACTCTTGGAGAAGGCGGGGGAGGGTCTGGATATTATCATTGACATTGGCATGTCGGCCCCGTCTTTGAGCTGGGAGTATTTGATGCAACTCATCTTCCCCGTTATCATCTACCTCCTCCCCCGGTATAATATTTGCCAGAGGATCAGCCATAAGTACTTGTAGTGATTTAAACACACAACTTAAAAAAAATGGAAGGAAAGAAAAACAATCTACACAACTAATCGAATAGATAGTCAACACCGTTCTAACTCACAGGCAACGACGCCAAAAAGTGATCTACGCCCACCTATACCACTATTAAGTAGCAAGGCAAGGTCGAAGCATCTTTTACCCGACAGGGTCGGGATCGATATCCACAGGGAGTTATGCAATGGGAGTTGAGTTCCTATCCTATTTAGTAGTGTTTATTGTTCTTAATTTCTCTTCTAAACATGATTGGTTTTGTATCTATACTAAGTTTAGTTCTATATATCACTATTGTTAAACTAACTACAATGTTTTTGTGAGATTTTTATCAAATGTTTAAAGGTACTAGGGTTGCAAATTACTCCTAGGTGAGTATCTAACGGGGTCTAAAATCTAGGATAGATTTGTGAATCATGGGCTTATGACATAACCTCATACTAAATTACTCACCCAATACCTCTCGGTAGCTTGGGTCACTTTGCCCGAATTGGCTTTCTCAAGCCTAGTTGGGTGTTTCAACAAAGCAAATGAAATGGCTCAAGTCAGGTATCACTATCTCTAGTCTTTACCCTTTAATTGGGGCTATCAATCTCTTGAGTTCACCTCAATTCCTTGTTAGCCTATTTTACCTAGACTTGGGTCATCTTTCTCAAGAGTAACCCTAGTCAACAAGGCATGAATCAGTGTTTGCAACCCTAATTCAGTGAATTAAGCATGAAATAGACTAAAAATCAAACACCCAATCACAAATTCATCCTAATAGAATACCCATTAGTTACTCACACTAGGGTTGGGTCAAAAACCTAGATTATAGGTCTAGCTACTCATTTTCATAGAAGAAATTAAGATAGAAGATGAAACTAAAGCCATAGAAGTTGTTTACAAAGATAAAATCTAAGAATAATGGTAGAATTTAAGCTAAAACTACTCAAAACAGTAAAAAGGCACTATTCACGAGCTTCCTAATGTGTTTGATGACCTAAAAATGAGAAAAAGTAGTATTTATACAAGGCTAAAAATATTGGACAAAACTGCCCCTACGGATATTTCGCTCCCAGCGAAATTCTAAACGTCCCAGCGGAATGACTTCCACTGCCGCAGAATTATAAACGATGTCGCATTCTGGGATTTGTTGCCTCTATGAATCTTCATTCCGCTCCTAGCGAAAAATTGAAACGCTACAGCGGAACCTGAAAGCGCGACAGCGGAATTTAACTGTTGATCGCGCTATTGTGAAAACCCCATGTTGGCAACTCTATGATCTTTGAATTCTGCTCCCAGCGGATTGTTGAACGTTGCAGCAGTAAAGACAGCACTGCAGTGGAATAATGGCATGGACAGCGGCTAACAAGGGTCCCAAAACCCAACTCTCTGAAGTTTAGACCGGGGCAGCGAACAGAATTTCGCTACAACGAAGTGGCTTCCGCTGCAGCGGAATAATGGCGCTCTCAACGCTTTTATTGGGTTCCTGGGATGTGCAAGTTTTGCTCCTGTTTGAGGTATCTTTAGTCAATATCTTCAATTCAACTCAAATCCTGCAATTTAAACACCTTGCATTAAATTGCGGGAGTATCTTAATGCAATTTTGCCTCAAAACCTAAGAAAACGAGAGGAAATAATAGGTGCAAATCCCTAGTTATCAATATATTTGTCCAAGAATAGCTGAGTGAAATTATCCCAAGTGATGGGAGGAGACGGGCCCTGCCCTCTAGCTGGAAAGTAGTGAAGTCAACTCCATGAGACTCCAGTATCCTCATGTTGTGTAGTCTGGCCCTGCACCTATAACTGAAATCCTGAGCATCCTCATGACGCTCGCCCCCGAAGACAAGAGGGTGTAGTCTAGTCCATCTGTCTAATAACTTATGCGGATCGCCGTTCGCAGTTGGTCTGGGCTTAGGTGTTACTGCTGCAACTGGTTGGGCCCCACCCACGAGTAGTGTACTCGGAGTCTGATATATCGTAGTTACATGTCCTAGGGCCAGGGCAGTAGGAGTCTGTGCTCCCCCTCCCGCTTGAGATGTGGCTGGGTCCGCTGGAAATAAACCAGCCTGGGTCATAGTGTCCATGAACCGCATCATACGGCCCATGATCTCCTGGAAGCCCGGCGCTGACATAAAATCTGTCGGGGCAGGCTCTGTTGCGGGCACCTCGCTCTGCTCATCGACGATAGGATCCTCTGCTGGACCCGCTGGTGTTGCAACTGGGCAGCTCAAGGACGCCCTTGTCCCCTACCTCGGGTCGGTGCCCTCCCCCAGCCTCGGCCTCTAGCAACTGGGGGAGCAGATCCTCCCGGATCCGAAACGTCAGTTGTACGCGTCCTCACCATATGTAAAAGAATAGAAGAATGAAATTTAGTATCAAGTGCATGATAGAAGATGAATAAAGAGAAATTTTATAACACCCTATAGCCTCCCGAAGATAAATACAGACGTCTTTGTACTGATCCTCAAGACTCTATTAGGTTTTCCCATTACTTGTGAGACTTACGTGAACCTAGTGCTCTGATACCATGTTGTCACGACCCAAATTCCATTCTAGGTCGCAATGGCTCCCAACACCGATGTTAGGCAAGCCAACACTATTCATCTAGTGAGTTCCAGTTATTTTATAAAAAAAACTCTTAATTTAAATTACTAAGCATTTGAAAATAGCAAATGATGAAGGCAAATTAGACTTCCAATGATAAAAGGAGTCAAGTTTAAATGATTACATCCCCAAAAGAATAGTCTACCAAATATGTGTGCCAGGAACTAGTGTCACAAGTATATGGGCATCTAGTAGAATGAACAAAAGAATATATCTACCCTACTGCCTGAAAATACAATAGACATTCTAAGCAACAAAAAAAAAATACTCCATCGCGCTGCTGAACGGCATCAGAAGAAGCAGCTCACCGTGGAATCTCTGTCCGAGTATCAAGAACGCACTCCGGGATGGAATCCAGATGCACCTGCCTCAGAACATGTACAATTAAGTATAGAAGCATAGCATGAGTACATAAACATTATGTACCCAGTAAGTATCCAGTCTAACCTCGAAGAAGTAGTGACGGGGGGTCGACTTGACACTTACTAGGGCCAAGCATTTTATTTAAATATAAGGCTAAGCATGAATATCAAGGATTAATAGCAAATAATGACAAGAAATGACAAGTCTTTCCACAATGGTATATATGTTTCAATGTCTATCATTTCGGTTGACAATTTATATTCCAGGGCATTTAAACAGTTTAAAAATCACGGGAAAGTGCCATGCAGATAGCGTGCGCATATAATGCCGAGGACGTATGGCCCGATCCAACAAAATAATAAATGTGCACTATCGAAGGGTCGAACGACGCGAACCATAGATGCATCTATTAACCTGCCGAGACGATCGGCCCGCTCCCATGAGAGTAGTGGAAAGAATCACCCCGCTCGCGGAATATAATTGCGAAGCGGTCACGCATAAACATAATATATTTTTCCTAAATCTTTTTGAAAATAATAATTTACTTGAAACCTTAAAATTCTTAAGATCTTGAAATAAATTCCAATCAATACAATTAGCGCATATAAGCAATAAACAACGTTCACAAATCCTAGTGTAAACCTAAACTACCCATACATAACAAGAATAGTCACTACGTACGGACCCTCGTCACCTCGTACGTACGTAGTCCCCCACAATTATTCACATATCATATAAGTTCACCTATGGGGAGATTTCCCTCTTTGGTTAGAAAGGAGACTTACCTCGTATTAAGCCTACTTTCCGATTGAAGAATGCGTCCGAACCTCCAAATTTGTCGCCCAACAACTCGAAACTAACCAAACATTACAATAAACTAATCAATCTATGCTCAAAAGTTCATAACTCCCCTTTTTAAATGATTACCCACCTTAGTTTGCAAGATTCCTAATATTCACCCCCGGGCCCACATGCTCGGATTCCGAAAATTCTTAAGGAAAATTGTTACCCATAACCGTAGGATCAATAATATATGATTTTTACTATATTCCAGAACTAATTTCGTGGTTAAATCTTGTTTTTATCAAAACCCTAGGTCTTACTCTAAATCCAACATTTTCACTAATTTTCATTGTGTAATCTACCCCTAAACTTTGTATTATACATACATTATGTAGAAATAACTTACCTCACAATGCTAGACCAAAATCCCCTCTTTGTAAGCTCCCAAATCGCCCAAGAAATGAATGAAATGTGTCAAAATGACACATTTCCCGTATTAAATGAAGGCACTGCTTTCAGCGATTTCCTCACCTGCGGTAAGGGGACCGCATCTACGGTCTCGCTTCTACGAGGAGTGGTCCGTATCTGCGGAATTTGGACGGGCTGGCTGGGGCCACTTCTGTGGTTCCGCTTTTGCGGTAGAGGAGCCGCATCTACAGTTCCTGGGCTCCTCCCCTTGGGCCGCACCTGCGAGAGATCGACCACTTCTGCGGTCTCGCACCTACGGCTGGCCAACCGCATGTGTGGTCGCACCAGAACTGGTGCACCAGCAGCTCATTTTGAGCTTGGACTCACCTCATGCGGCGTCTGAATGGAATACGGGCCCCCGAGGCCCCGTCCAAACATACCAACAATTTCTAAATCATAAAACAAACTTGCTCGAACCTTCAGAACGCCCAAAATAACAGTAAAACTAAGAATTGCACCCTAAAACCAATTAAATCAAACTTATAAACTTTGAGTTCTTAAATCTACTTCCAACACGCCGAAACGTACTTATACTACTCAGAATGATACCAAAATTTTCATGCAATTATTAAATGACATTACGAAATTATTCCCGATCTTGGAATTCTGTTTGGACCTCGATATCATCAAAATACGTTCTACTCAATTATAGAACTTCAAGAATCATATTTCTCAATTTGGCACCGAAATATTCCCGGGTCATCCAAAACCCGTTACAAACATACGCCCAAGTCCGGAATCATCATACAAACCTATTGGAACCTTCAAATCCCGATTCTGAGGTCGTTTACTCAAAATGTTGACCGAAGTCAAACTTGGCCTTTTAAGACAACCTTAAGGAACCAAGTGTTCCAATTTCAACCCAATCTCTTCCAAATACCGAACCAACCATCGCCGCAAGTCATAAATCAGTAAAAGTAAGTACGGGAAGTCTTATTTAGGGGTACGGGGTTCCGGTAAGCAAAACAACCGGTGGGGTCGTTACATTTCCTTTTTTACTTGACAAACATGTCGTCGATGGATACTTCCATGGTTTTGTCGAGCTTGGTCTTTTAACATTTTTGTCACCAACCTCTGATATATCGCCCCTGCATTTTTCATTTCGAACGGCATCACCCTGTAGCAGTACGCCCCTTGGTGGGTGATGAAAGTGGGTTTTTTCTTGGTCTTCCTCCTCCATGAGGATCTGGTTGTAACCCAAGTAAGCGTCTAAGAAGCTGAGTAGCTCGTGCCCGGCCATTGCGTCGATGAGCTGATCAATATGGGGCAGTGAGAATGAGTCCTTCGGGCATGCTTTGCTCAGATCTATGAAGTCCACGCACATATGCTATTTCCCATTCTTATTTTTTACTATTACCGTGTTGGCGACCCACTAGGGGTATTTTGATTCTCTGATAGAGCCGTTTTCCAGCAATTTTTGACCTGCTCGCGGACATCGTCATTTATTGCAGAATTGAATTTTTGCCTAACTTGTCGTATTGGGGGGTAAAATGGATCGACGTTCAATTTGTGTGTCGCTATCTCTTTCGAGATGCCCGGTATATCTGCATGGGAAAAAGCAAACAAGTCTACACTGTTAGCTAAAAATTGGTGGAATTTACCTGGTTCTTGAAGTTTGTGGCCAATATAGGCCTTTTTGTCGTGGTCATCTTTTTCAAGTTGTATCGGGTCAAGATCCTCTACGGTTGATCATGTGGCCTCTATGATTTCGGGGTCCCTAATGACGTCTTTCCCTTCGTCACCACCTGGCCTCGACACTGTTAATTGTTATGCCTCCTTGGCTTTTCCCTTCAATTGCTGGGTGTATGTGCAGTCTTGGGCGATGTGGAAGCATTCTTGGGCAGTGCGTTATTCTCCACGGATGTTGAATACTCCCCACGGGATGGGAAATTTGATGTCTTAATATAAATTGGAGGGGATGGCTTTCATGATGTGTATCCAAGGCCGACCTATGATGGCGTCGTACGTCGTATCTTGATCCATAATATGGAACGTGGTCTCCAAAGTAACACCGCTGGCCAGGACGGGTAGCGTGATTTCTCTAGACGTCCGCTCAACTGCATTGTTAAAACTCGTCAGTGTAATGCAGCATGGACTATCTTATCCTCGAGCTTCATTTGTGCAAGAACTCGCGTGGATAATGCATGTGCCACTCCCGTCGTCGATCATAATACGTTTTACGTCAGTATCTAAAATGCGTAAAGTAATAAGAAGGGCGTCATAGTGAGGAAAGATTTAATTGTAGGTATTCGACTCATCGAAGATGATACTCTCTTCGAGGTCGTCATATCGTTCATGAGTGATTGACCGTTTCAGCTTGTGGATGGTCGTGAATTTTATGTTGTTGATTGATGCGTCGTCTCCTCCTCCAATGATCATTTGGATGGTTCGGGCTGGGGAGGGTGGTTTTGGTGGACCCTGATGTTGTTCGCGTCCTCGAGAAAAGTTTGCCCTTCCTCGGTCGCTCAAAAGTTCTTTCAAATGTCCTTGGTGAAGCATGTTCATGACATCTTGCCTTAGGGAGATGCAGTCCTCGATTTTGTGGCCCCCCTTCCTGGTGGAAGTCGCAGAGGGCGTTTGACTTTCTGGTGTTTGGGTCGGACCTCATCTTCTGCGACCACTTCACTTTTGGATCGAGCTTCTCTAAGACGTAGACTATTTCTGAGGGAGAAACACAGCAATTATGAGCAGATAGTAGTGGAGGCATATCTCTTTCGTTTCGGTGAGTCCTTTTGTGGCCTGGATGGGCCGTCGCCATGGCGGGGAGACGATATGACGGCAACTTTGACATATGTTTGGTGTCTTTCATGGTTGGGGAACGGGCTTGCATGGTCCCCTCTGTTATCATTTCTCCGGTCTTTCCTTGATTTCATTTAGACCGAGTTCAACCATTGAGTTGGCCCGTTGAGGTCGTCCTCGTCAACTCGTACTTCGGCGCATAGGCAATGTATATCTCGTCCCAAATGGTTGGGGGTATTTCATGAGTCGGCCTAGCGATTTTCTGATCGGCCTCAAACCGCTCTTGTTTAACCTGTTCTGGAAAGCTACTACTGTCATCCCCTCTAATACATTTGGTAGAGTCATTCTCACACGGTTGAATGGGGCGAGGACTCTTAGTCCTTCGCTGAGTGACTGTTTAACGGCAAATATGTCATTCACCCTCGCCTCTGCTTTCTTAGCCCCGGCATGGGCAGTGAAAAATTTGTCGTCCATCTCCTCGAACATCTCTGTAGAGCGTGCATGTAACTGTGAGTACCAAGTTAGTGCTCCCCCGGTGAGGGTCTCACCAAACTTCTTCAGCAATATGGAAGACACTTGTTCTTTGGCGAGGTCGTTTCCTTTTACTACGGTGACATTGTGGGTCACATGATCCTCAGGGTCCGTCATATATTTTCAAGTACGACGGCATTTTGAAGGTTTTAGGTATGGCGTGTAGTGCAACTTTGTCACTATACGGTTGCTCAACGAACCGGCCGGCGTCCCGTTTTGGTAAGAGTTTTGGGGCGTCTGGTATTTTGTCTACCCTTTCTTGATGCTCTTTCATTTGGTTACGGAACATTTTGTTCCCGTTCTCCATCTCCACCATCTTTCTCAAAATGGTTGTGAGGGTGTCGTTACCTGCATCATTAACGTTGTGAACAATACTTGTTATAGGAAGAGGGTCATGTTGCTCGTCTGTCACTGGTACAACGCAAGCTCTCGCATCTTCTTTGTTCGTCCTTTGGGCGGGTTTGTCGAGGATGCTGGTGAGCGTGTTTGTTAACCATGATCGAGCAGCTTTTTCACTGCTGGTGGTGCCTCTTCTGTTGTGGATGTAGAGGCCCATTTACCGTGTGAGGTTGTGATGCTGCCATGAGGGAGGGGTGAACCACTCCGCCTGGGGGAGGCGTTTGGTGTCACGTACTCATCGTCTGTTCTAGTGCCCTCGTTGATGGTGTTTAGGAGGTTGGCAGTAAGACCGGCTACTGCTTTCTTTCTTTCCTCTCCATTACCTGCCATGTTAAACTATGCACGCGAGAAAAGTCAAGGTTTTGTGTTGTTATTTTTTTAGATCTGAAAGAAACTAAGACTTTGACCAGGAAATCCCTAGAGGCGGCGCCAAATTGTTTGACCAAAAATGATGATCTTTGGTTAAACTAATTAATCAGTTATCAAAAAGAGTTCATCCTAGTTAAAGCTAATAACCTCAGATCTTGGATTGACAGTGTGAAAAGCGTGAGCAGTGATGGAACATAATTAAAGTGCTAGCAATAAATATGTCAAAATGTGATAATATGTAAGAAGCATCAAGTATTAAAGAACATTAAATGGTAATAAATGTAAATAAGGAGGAAGATTCACTCAATATTGAATAAGGTGAATGACTCCTTTCTCTGACAATGATGAATGGCAAGAATACAAGAGAATATTGTGCACTTTCTCGGATCTGGTGAAAATAGCAATAGATAATCCACAAAAGGTGAATCTCTTCAGAAAGTAGTTCTTTATATTTATCTAGAGAGCTTATCTTTCGGAAGTGTTCTTATCATATAGAATATTACATGCATTTTCCCTCATCTTTCCTTCTATTTATGTGGGATATTCCCAAAGGACCCTAAAGTACAATCAGAGAGAATATTCGACAGAATATTCCCTCTGAGGATACCAGTACAAAACTAGCCGTTACTCCTACTTCGCTGCTCGACCTCGACAATGACTGGTCACTAAATTACTCGGTTCATTTGCTCGTTGGTCGACCTCGACCCGCCACTCATAGTGGTTTGCAAATTATTTGTAACATCTTTTTTGCAGGACTTAATTCTCAATCTGATTTTGACTGGTACAGACATACCATCTATATGTCAACTTACAGGAACAATGGTGAATACCAGCACCGATTTTGTGTGTGAAGTTTGTGAAAGCATTCTTATTTGCAAATTCTAACGAATGACAAGGTAAAGTAAAGTCTTTAGTTTGTGCCAAATTCATAATGAAAAAATCTAAAGGTTGTGTGAATAACTTTTGGCACTATACTTTAGCATAAGAGGAACAATTAATAGGAAATACGACATCATACAATTTGACACATTAATTGGAACTCAAATTCACCTCAAACGACTGCACATTTTTTTAGGGTGTGTTTGCCTAGGTAATCATTAGTGTTTTAGCTACCGTATATAAATTGTTTTATTAATTACACCATCAAGTTAAGTCACTTATAACAATAAATAATTGTATGTATAAGTATAATATGATAAAATATTAATTGTAACAGATTAAAATACGCGAATAATTGGGAAACAAATTACTCTATCAAAACACTCTACAAACTAAAAGTGAAAAGAATATAAGCTCACTCCCGAAGCATGATCAAATTCAATTAAGCCAAAAGTTGTACTGGATGGAGAATGTATCAAGATCATCAATATTTAAGCTGCATTCCCCTTCAAATATAAGACGCGCCTCCTTAATTAATTATCGTCTATTGGAATTGGCTATTTTTCAAAAAAATTAAAGTACCACTCTCTTCAATAACTAAACATGAAAAGGTTTAATTCGCTAAACTTCTTAGAACTTTTTATCAACATAAGATAAAGTGGAAAATATAGCCATGTACTCCTAATGAAACATTTTAAAGATTCATTGATTTTGTTTTTGATGATGGATTTGAAAGTAAAGGGAGGTTAAGTTATATATAACACAAAGTTGATCCCCACTTAGAGTCTCCACTTAAATAGAATTTTCAGTTGATCCCCCCCCCCCCCCCCCCCCCCCTCCTCCCAAAGTTTAGTTTTAATTTTACCAGACTTGGGGTGTGTTTGGTATGACGGAAAATGTCTAAGAAAATATTTTCTTGGAAAACAAGTAGTAATCTTATTCATTTTCTGGTGTTTGGTACGCAAATCAAGGAAAATATTTTCTCAAGAGTATTCATAAATAATTTTAATACAATAAACATGAAGCCATAAACTTTCGAACCAACAACTTTCCCAAACCACAAATTTCATAAACTTCTGAACTGTAAAACTTTCGAACCCACGAAATTTTGAACCCGTAAACTTCGAAACACATAAAACTCTGAACTCATAACTTTGATTTTGAACCTGTAAACCAAAAGATGAAAAACAAAAAACAGAAAATTTATTAAAAAAATATTTTTTCCCGGGGAAGGGGGGTGGGGGTACAGAAAAAAAAACAGAAATTTAAAAATTACAAAAAAAGTATATAAAAAAATCTTGTGC
>ML269329.1:0-34705 GCA_005239495.1 Nicotiana undulata | reverse complement strand
GGGGTGGCGGGGGGAGGGGAGGGAGGGGGCTATTTAAAAATTACAAAAAAAGTAAAAAAAAAAAAATTTGTGCGGGATTGGAGGGGTGGGGGTAGGGGTAGGGGTAGCGATAGGGATAGGGAGGGGTGCAGGAAAAAAGACAGAAATTTGAAAATTAAAAAATAAATATTTTTTGTGCGGTGGTGAGGGTGGGGTGGGTTAGTGAGGGTAAGGAATAGGGTGGGGAAGATTGAGAAGGAGTTTGGAAAATGTTTTCCCTACTTTTGATAGGAAAAACATTTTTCTCCAATTGAAGAAAAATGAGTTGATGAGGAAAATATTTTCCAACACATTTGAGCCAACCAAACATAAAAAAATTAAAAAACATTTTCCGAAAAATATTTTCCTTCGTACAAAACACACCCTTGGTTTCACATTTTTAATAGCCCCTAATCGCTATATACCCAAGTACCCAACAATACAATCACAACTAATTTTCGGGAGAGTCAGAAAGATCTTACACGAGAGATCATCCTTACCATTTACCAACCAATAATAGAGTAGAGGAGATGTAGGCACGAAGCAAACGTCTATAATTGTTAAATAAATTTTATTGATTTCTTTATTTCTTAATTATAATTAAAACTAAAGGATAATACGAAGACATAACTAGA
The DNA here is from genome assembly GCA_005239495.1 of Nicotiana undulata. Classification (NCBI taxonomy): domain Eukaryota; kingdom Viridiplantae; phylum Streptophyta; class Magnoliopsida; order Solanales; family Solanaceae; genus Nicotiana; species Nicotiana undulata. The sequence goes on along the minus strand of ML269329.1, from coordinate 34,052 downwards.
CAGAATAATTTTAATTGTAAAATGATAGAAGGAAGCTGAACCTGGAAAGCATTCCCAAGATTTGCCTTCTCCTTCTCTCTCTCTGTCTTCAGCTAGCAATACACTATGTTGATATTTTTGTTGAATTGTCTGATCAGTTACTCATTTAAAATCTTTTAACTATTAGAGATGGAATGCTTTGTGTATTTAACTATGGGGGGCCTGATTTTTTTTCCCTTGGTGTGGGAAGACTTTTTGTTAAATAGTGACATTGAGACATGAATGCAAGACATAACCTTATCTAAAGTCTTAAATCATTAGGAGGAACACTTATATTTTTGTTCATCTATATTAACGAGCTTAAATAATCATGTTAATTTCTTTCAGTCCCTACTCTTTTATGTCAATCCCTATTCAATATTCTTGAGTATCAACAGTTGTACTTAAGAACTGTGTATTCAGCATCTTGCCGTATTTAAATATCAACAGTATGTACTTTTACAGTACCTTGCCCATTCTATGCATCCTTATGCGTGAACATTTTAAATAGTGAGGTTTTGGGAATTTCATTATTCATCTAAATAGCGGGTGGAGATCCCCTCTAGTGATAATTTGTCCATTATTGCTCAATACTTACTGATACTGATGAGTGTCATGTGTCTAAATTAATTCAAGGCTGAGATTCAATAGGTTAGTAAATGACTAAAAATGGAAATGCAATTTCAAACAAAAAACAAAAAATTACAATGCAAACCTGAAATGGTAACCATTCAAGTGCAACTTTTCAATCACTAAACTCCATTGCGAAAAGAGAAACTGGAAAAAAAACAAGATTCATGATCACGAGTCCCATTATGAGCTTCTGAAACTGTCAAATATTTCCGGGTATAAGATGTTCAATGTTGAAATATCAGCAGTCCTACTACAGCTAATTTGTTTAATCTCTATGTATAACTTATTTGACAAATGGAGCTATAATTTAATAAGCCCCTGGTGACAAACAAATCATGAATAATATGTCGGGTAATAAGAAAAGCAACAAGCTAAGATCATAACCAGAAAACTCAGTAGAAAAAGAGGGAGCCATTTCCAGCAACCTGTCTGGTAATAGATGCTGTTGGAGGATCAATGGTTAAATGAGCTGCATGGAAGAATGAACTGATGTACAAAGTTCCTTCTAATCTAGAAACGAAATAGAGGAGAAAGAAGAAGGGTCTGTTTTCTGGCCTGTTACAACTCAGAGTGCCTGTTCTTCTCTATCTCATTTTGGAACTCCTCGAAAACTTCTTCAAACGGAGGGTCGCCTGGTCTTCGAAATAGTTGGTCCCCTATTTTAATCTCATATGTTTCTTCTTGTTCCAGCAAAAACTCTTTTAACTGCAAAGTGGACAAAGAAAATCTCAAAAACTCCAGCATGCAGAATCTCATGTTTTATCACATAACTGAAGACACTTTCAATTATAGGAGAGAGTTAAACTGGCTCAAAACATGCATCAAGCATTTGGAGGGGTAAAATTTAAAGCAAACTGACCAAATACGTAAGGAGAAAAGAAAAAAGGATTTGCATGTAAGCATACCACATTAAGCAAAAGTTGAGCATCAAGTCAAAGAATATTGCAAAAGAAAGTAACCATGACAAACAGCTACAATACGGCACTAATGGTGATCATCCAACAATTAGCAATGGCACATTAAGGTTACCATCCAAACAATGAGAAAAATGCTTCCTGTCATTCATTCTGTTTTCTTGATGATCATAATAAGAACACCAAAAAATTGCAGGATTGAAATTCCGTAGCAGATTTGGAAGTAATAATAAGCAAACCACATGTTACATTTTGCATAGAAGAGTACCTCCTTTGAACAAAAGAAAAAGTTTTATTGGCATCATGCAATGAAATTGAATAAACGCAGGATGAACCTCAAGTTGCTAGATATGATCTCTAAAATGGAGTAATTTAATATCTTTAAAGCTATTCTCTAATGGACTAATTGATGTTTTCACCCTAACCCTCCCATGTTGCACCACTTTTGTGTGCTTACTGAGTTTCGAGGAGAAAGAGCTAATAGTTACAGAGAGTTCAGTGTTGACGTGAACCAGGTGTAACAAAGGGAAAGTGTTATCTTTTTCTTGCACTACCTCACATTGTTTGTTCTCCTTTCACTCTGAGTTTCTCTGATGGTTCACTTTTCATTTTCCTCTTTTCAAATCCTCCAAATCTCACCTTAGAGTTTCTTTAAGTGATTAAGAAGAGAAACGAAAACAGTAAGGCGACTTTTCTGGAAATTGTCAGGAAAACTTGATATTCAACCTAAAGTCAATCTGTTCTTCATATGTGCTGTGTATTCTCTGCCACCATATTCTTAAGTGATTAATGTTGAAAAACAGAACAATAGTTTACGAAACTTCCTAGTAGTTTTAGCCTTTTGAACAAGCTCTTTTCTGGAAGCACCAATAGGCAAATTCAGCAGTTACAGAAGAAGACATCTGATATAGGAAGTAAAACAAACCTGTTTTGTGTCTTGACCTTTTTCCATGGTGAACATGATCGTGCTCAAATCAACACCTATGAACTTTGTCTCAATTGCTCCAGTTCTTGCTAGATTGGTCCAACTCTTGGCAATATCACAAACCTTATCCTGAAAACAATTTTAGTCTAGGCTAGTAAGTTCTATTACCGTCTACAACAATATGCAACAAGAGAATTAACATTGACATATCAATAACTAAATGGTTGAGGAATCTTTTTTAATTGGTGAGACAACTTTGTGTAGTTTGAGATTTGAGTGGTAGCTCAGACCTTCTAGGTACAAGATTTGATCCTTACCATGTCCTTCCCTTAACCTCCCACGCAAGAAATCAATTAATCACTATGGCTCAATCCCAAACTTGTAGTGGCTATAGATATCCTCTACATCTAGTCTTTGTATTGTCGCATATTTCATCCAATATTGTAGAATTTGTCTATTAAGGTAATTTAAAGGCACTGTGGAACTAGAGATTTCAATCGAGATCTCCCATTTATCCCTACATCAACATACAAGTTTCTAACCTGACACAATACAATATGCGTGTAACAACAACTAAAGCCTTAAGTACGTGATAATAACAAAAAATGTGTCTTAATCTTAACTAGTTGGTATCGCCAATACAGATCCATTGCTTCCTTTGTGTACTAGTCTTAGCTAAGTACTCCATTATCGATGCCAGAGATATTATAGCTCTTTTGAAAAAGACATTCTTTTATAACCAAAAATCTAAATAGAAAAGAAAGGTCTCAGTACCATATTCCACAGCTGATCAAAAAGTGTTCAATTTTAGCAAAGCGATTAATTTACCAGCTGATTACTATTCCATATTCTAAAACTAATAATGATATAGCAAAGCAGTTAGCATTAATTAAATAATCAATTAACAAAGCATTCGAATTACGGTAAAAAGAGATACCGGATTCCGAAGAGTTCCAAGTCGGAGCTTAACGAATCCGAAAACGGGTCCTAGAACCCGCTTCATCATTTCAGCTTGGATATCCTTTGGGCTCATTTTGCTTACATCATTCGTTGGCGGATCGAAATCGGAATTGGCGGATTTCGTGTTGCCCCATTGTTTCCATTGTTCTTCCTCCTCGTTGTCTACGACGTCGTTAAGGTCGTCGGAAACGTGGATCCTGCGTTGTAATCCCTCCGCGAAACGGTGAAACCTTAGGGTTCCAGTGGTAATCAAAAACAGCAACAAGCAGATTGTGTAACAACATCTACGCAATTCCTTTAACATTGTACCACATCTAATTAGGTGCTTGCATGTGTAAAGATTTGGGAATGGAATGTTGGACGTGAAGTGTGCATGTTAGAATCTAGATGTAAAATATTATGTGAAAGTTTAGTTGGGCAAAATTGACTGGACGTGAAATTAATATTATATATATATGGAAATGAGAAGAAAGGGTATAGTTGTCATTTAACTCAAATATAAAAGTGATTTGTTGATGTGATATTTTTCAAAGCTAATACTACACAATTTTAAAAGATGTCTCTTTCACTTTCTAATTTCATCTCCTATTTCAGTTTGAGGTAAACTTTTCTTTCAATTTTTCCCAAATATTTTTTTAGTTGTAAAAAGATTGATTGTTTTATCTTCTTTTTTTTTTCTTGTTATACTTGTTCAAGTTCTTCCCAGACTTCTCAAACAATTCCTTTTTTAGTTCTCTCCATTTTTTCAACTGGGTATTGCTACTTTCAGGTGCTCCTTTTTTTTTTTTTTTTTAATTCTTACTATTTTTCCCTTATTATATTTTCCGATCTTATTTGACTTTTGTAGTTAGAGAGTTAGGCGTGAGTTTGAAAATTTTATGGTAGAACTTGGAGTTCTTTGCCGATAACAATAGTGGTCTTTTTTTATGTATTTGTTGCTCTTTAAAGGTTGAATCTCTGAGTACAAGCTTTATGATATGTATAGAGGTAATAATCTTTTTAAAGTATACTTAATTTTTTGTTTACATACATCTGATTGTCTTTGTTGTGAGTGCTTTGTGTGGATATTTGGGGTTATTTTACTTTATTTTTCTCGATATAATCATATATTTGACATGGTCCACTAATTCGATAAAGTTAAAGCAGTAAATAATTTTATATTTTAGAAGAATTTTTAGGGATAAAATTACACGATTGAATATGCAGAGATGGAATTTTATAATCATGCAAATTACATTTTTCCTCTACCTTTATAAATTTCGTTGTTTGTTTTAGGGAATGTATGTGCATTGTTCGCTTTTTCTGTTTGTTCTCGATGAGACTGAGTGATAAAAAAATATTCAGAAGCTTATTGAATTTTGATCCTGATTTTGTGTTTACTGAATTCTGATAAAAAGAATTTATTTATTGGAATTTGATTGATCATCTTTATAGTGAAGATGACGGTCCTCATACCGCTTTCTTAATATTTCTCTAAACGCATTTAGAAGTACTCACTTTAGAAGTAAGAGTGCATAGTATTTTTTTTTAATTGTGAATTTAACTTTTAAAGGAGTGCAATTAGTTAACTAATTTCTATAAATAAGTTAAACTTAACACAACGTTATTTGACGAATAATATGAATTCTCCCTTGATAGGGAAATATTATCCACAAACATATAGTGAGTTTCTTCTCCATTTCTTTTTTGTAAGATCATGTGATTGATAGCGAACAATCTTAGTTGAAGATAAGAATTTTCCGTGCTACAGAGATAGGTAATCGACTAACCTTCATTCATTGAAAATGAGTAATTATGTATATGGAATAATTTTCTTTTGCTAATAATGTGATGCCTATATTAATAGATCATCGAGCTCTATTTGGCCGTAAATTCAAACCCTTTCAAATGTAATAGTTCTATTGCTTCGCCTCATTTGATGTTTCCAATTCTAACGAGTTATAACAGTTACTGAAAAATAAATTAAGAGTCCTAATATTATTAACTTTGTATTGACATCCTCTCCAACTTATTCCAGTGATAGTACAAAAAATATTGATTTTAATTTCTTTTGTCAAACGTTATTCTTCTATCTGCGCCAAATAAATTGTGCATTGTTAAGTTTGGAGAGAATAGTTCTTTGCAATATATTTACAACTCTCTACTTCGTATGGGGTGAATGGATCATTCCCTTCAATCCAAGTGATAGAGAAAGTAACATAATTTTGGCTAGACTCTTGTGTGGGTTCCACTAATAATTTTTGAGTTTTGAATTGGCAAAATATAAATTGACCTTTAAGTTGTGTTTAACGGCCAGACAGACACCTCAACTAACCATTTATCATTTTGACACTTCAAGTGGTTATCAAATGTATCTTGTGAACACCCGAGTTCGGTAGTTCATCTATGTGAGTTACGCTCGCCTCCATTCTTCTTCTCCGATGAGAGATGACATCTTCGCTCTTGTTCATCTCGCCCCCTTTTCCTCTTCCAAACTTCTCTTCCCCACCTACCACATGTAATAAAATTCACAATCTCTTAGTCCAAAAGACAACTTAATTACACAATTATTTGGCGATGGTAGGTTGAATTAGGTATTCACGTAGTTCTACTACTACTTTCTTTATCATTGTGCTTCATTTCTTACAAAATCGCCTCCAATGGAACCAAGCATAAAAAGTGGAGTTTTGCTACCAACTGTTAAAAGACAACTTAATTGGACTATGGAAGATTCAAATTTTTAACCTCACAAGGGAATTGGATAAGGTAAATTGCTAAAAATGGGATTGAAATTTTATGGGTGGTCAATTGATATTATTATTGTGTGGTGGCTATTATTAATTATTTTTATTTTAAGACTGAATGAGATGAGGTGGATTTACGTCGGAAGGTGAATAAGCTACTGATGTTGCCATGTTTAGGTGAGGAATGTTTGGTGGTAGAGATGAATTATTTTGGGAAGAAAGTGAAATTAATGTGGAAAGTATTAAATATATAGTGGACCCACATAAAAGTTATGGTTGATCCACATAAAGTAAGGTTAAATTTTATTTAAAAAGGAAAAAACTTAATTTTGAGGGTTTCACATGCCCATACGTGAATACAAAACAAACTTTGTTATGTCAGTGTGAGGGGTCACGAGAATGTACTTCAATTGAAAAGAAGTGTCTAATTGATAATGAATCAGTTGAGGCGTCTATGTGGTTATTGTGGACGACTTAAACATGTTGTTTATGTATTTCGCCATTTGAATTTAATTTAGTTTTTATAGAATAACAAATTGTGCATAAATATTTATCTGATTAGCTATTTAGAATTTAATTGTTCCTATATTGAAAAAACACAATGTTGTTGTTATCATCTATTGATATTGTTGAACTGGCTTTTAATTAGCTAAATACTGAATCATCATATATATATTTTTCATTCTTTCTTATTGTTCTTCACTTAACAGTTTTTTATAAGATTGCTATATTGGTTCTTTGTTGGACTTCTTCCTTCGTGCAAAAATTACAAATTATATGATTGATAAAATTTCCAACTCCGCTTGTGAGTTGCTTTTAATACAATTATTGACTTGGGCAGGAGACTTCTGGTGCTTTTAGATTTCCTGAAGTTATGATAATCTCACACACTCAACCTTTTCAACAAAGTAAATACACTTGTTAAGATCAAGCACCAAGAAGCATAAAATGTGGACAAAGATGTATGATGGAGTTGAGTTACCGATTTGTATGTTCTTATATATGGTCATGCTGTTAGAGTAGCTACTTACTAGCAAGAGCTATATTATTACTCAGTCATGATAGACGGTCATTTTGTATGATTATCTTTGTGGGTGTAATTTCAAAGGAGCAAAATTTTATTTTCTCGAACAAATTCTGAATATGTATATTCATAGTAATAGGCAGTCTTCGATGTTATCACTTTTATCAAGAATAGAACTTTGTTTATGTGTTTGTAAAATTGTAGTTATTTATTATGAGGTTCTTATTACGATGACGGCTCAACTCATTTATGGACTGATATGCTACAACATAATACTATATGTCTCAACCTCTTTACGCATCTACTTAGGACTTGGTAGGATTAATACGTTATTTCATTTTGCAAGTGAAACTACAATCATTTATTATTCGAAAATTAGTTCTTCTTTATGCAAAATACGTCCCTTTACTTAATCGGATTGGATAGGTGTGTTTGGGCCAAAATAAGATTGAAGATCAAGTCGTGCAGAAAAGGACTATGAGAGCAACTCGCAAATTATTTCGGGTGTGGTCGTGGTCGACCAATAATCTCATATGTCAAACAATTCGACAGCCAGTCGAGGTCGAGCAGTGAGACTAGAACTAACCGTTGTTTATATTGGGATCCTCGGAGGGAATATTCTATTGAATATCCCCTTTATTCGTACTTTTAGGGCTCTTTGGAAATATCTCATATAAATAAGAAGAAAGAAGGGGGAAAAGGCATGTAATATTCCATATGATAAAGAACATTTGTAAAAGGATAAGCTCTCGTAGAAAATACAAAGAACTATTTTTCACCAAGATTCAATCTTTTTGTGAACTATTCAATTGTCATTTCCATCAGATCTAAGAAAATGCATAATATTCTATCTTACTCGTGACATTCATCATTGTCAGAGGAAGGAATCCTTGACCCTCTTCAATATTGGATGAATCTTCTCTCTATTTACGTTCAGTGCCATTTAATGTCATTTATTGCTTGCACCCTATACATATTAATACATTTCATCACATTTATTATCCGCATCTTCATCCAAATATACTGCTATTTCGTTATTTGTCTCATATCTAAAGTTATAGTTCTAACTAGAATTGATCCGCCTTAATAACTCATTAATTAATTTAATCAGGGATTAATATATTTTTTGGTCAACCAAGGTGATCCTTTGAACTTTCTCACCTAAGTGGATACGTGACAATACGAAGGGACAAAATTTGGAGGGTGTGTTGCAATTTACAGGTTACAAAGTGATATGAAAGATCTTTGTCATACAAAAACAAACCATCTTTATTGAAATTAATTTCTCATTAATCTTTTCAACAAATATAATTTCATGTTTCCATTGAAAGAGGGACAAGCAGGCACACTTATTATTTTGAATAATAATAAGGTAGCATTTTGAAAGGTTTAAAGATGTTGACAAATAGCGAGATTTTGGTCGAAAAATTAAAAAATAAAATAAAAATGAAAGGACATTGAGATCATATATTATTAGAGGGGTCTGTACGAGGATACTTACCTTCGAGGTTGAAGACAAATACATTAGTTTGGACGGTTGAATGCTGCTGTGTTTGTTCATTTTAAGGAAATCTTTCATTGCATCACATGGGATTCCTTTGATCTAGCCTGTTTTCTGGTGAAAAATCAAACGTATACAAAAATAAATAAATAAAATGGCAAGTGTAATGACATTTCACATTTATGGATTTACAAAATGTTGTATCTCGTTTTTTTATACATTGAGATTGTAAGTTTTAGCATGATCTTTCTTCTTCTTCTTTTTTTATGAGCTAAAGGTTTTGATTAAAAGGAATTTCATAAATCTGAAAATTATGTCCTCCACCCATCAATTTATGAGCAAAAAATGAGGTTGGTTATTTTACCTTGATAGAGAAGAAGTTGGTAAATTTTTGTTTTTCATTCATGTTAGAATCTCATTAAATTGATTTGAAACAGCATTTCTATTTTACACTCGTCTTATACCGACTTGGCATGGATCATGATAAAGAGCCCGTTTGGATTGGCTTAAAAAAAGTGATTTTTCAATAGAAATATCTTTTAAGCAAAAAAGTAATAGGTTGGGATTGCCCAGCTTCTTGTTTTTGGCTTGTTTTAAACTGTTTAAACTTATTTTAAGCACTTTTTGATTTTGCAAATCACTGAAAAAAGCTAAAAAGAGCTTAAAAGCCGATTTGACTAGCTTAAAAGCCAATCCAAACACTCTCAAAATCTACGAATAGCACTACATTGATATATAGTAAAATAGAAGGGTATGTGATGAAATGCATACAAATTTTTGTTCAATTTAATTATCCGGAATTTATTGAACCATCTATTTATATCGAAGAATTAATCCAAATAGTTGTCCACCCAACCGTCTAAACTAAAAATGACCGTTGGAGGTATAATATATACATAATTTATGCATGATATGTGTATAATTATGTATAATTTATCATAGACGGAGCTAGAATTTAAAGTTTGTGGGTTCGAGATTCTAATTTATCAGAGACAATGTGGGTTGCTCTGATGGTAAGCATCCTCCACTTCCAACCAAGAGGTTGTGAGTTCGAGTCACCCCAAGAGCAAGGTAGGGAGTTCTTGAAGGGAATGATGTCGAAGGTCTATTGGAAACAACCTCTCTACCCTAGAATAGGGGTAAGGTCATAAAAAAATAAAAATTAAAAATACAACCGACTATTTGTATAAAAATATTCATGCTAAATAGGTCAGGGGGAAACATTCATTACCTGAAAGTTTTTCATTTTCAGGTCAAGACCTTTGATTGGCGATAGAGGAATTCTGATAATTCCACCGTATCTTTAGTGACTTTAACTGTCATTCATTGACACCACTGGTTTATTATATGATAGCACTGGCATTAATATATATATAGAGAGAGAATAGCCAAGCTGATGTGGCATGTCTCATATGTAAGGATTCTCATTTATCTTTATTCTTCTTTTTTTGGTCTTTTTCACTCATTTTCCCTGTACAAAATTTTTTACTTCTTTTCCAGCATAAAACAAAAATTTACGAAATGGTCAAAAGGTTCATTTATGCACAATGACGCAGTAAATGACCATTAATTGAAACATCACACGGGTTACGCTAAACGGCACATTGGTAAGCCTTCAAATATCATTTTGTACATAAGTACAACATCCCTTCACATTCTATGGATTGCTAAAAGCCATAACCTGATTGCGTGGTCCTATTTACATCTCGCCGTCGTCGGAATCGGATCCAAAATTGACAGCAAATTTTCCACTGTGACAAAGAAAATCACGAATACCAGAGGAATTGGTGATATAGAAGATCTTCGTAATTCTCTTTTTGATTTTCATGATACTCTCCTTTTATTCCTTTTTACTTCCTTTAGTTATATTAAATATTGCTCTTAGTGATATACAGGGACATGTTGCGAGAAAGATCAAACAACCTATACAAATTTTATTTGCACCCTTGACAATTGCTACGGTACGGTTACACTACTCATCTCTTTCATGTTCTTTATCTGTCAAACCTCACTTATTTATTTTTATATAGGAAGACTCTTACGTATTTATAACACCATAAAACTAATTAGAAAAATGAATATTGCCAAAAATTAAAAAAAAAGTTTGGAATTAAGTTGCAAAATAATTGGTATATGAACTTACTGAAACTCCCCAAACATAACAACATCGTTACATTTGTTTGTATATGTGACATTAATACTAATACTAATTCCAAAATCTGCATGTTGAATCTTTGTTCAGAAAATTGCATTAGTTGCACCAACAATCTTTGGCCATAAATTAGCACACTCCTTCCCAATTGGACCAATGATAGCAGAAGCTTTCATTTTTTCCCTTGTGATTCACAATAACACCGGCATTATCTTCCAAGTACATGAAGACACCATCCTTTCGTCGCCAAGGTTTACGTTGTCTAACAATGACAGCAGACATGACTTTCTTCCTTAAACCAAGCTTCCCTTTCTTGACGTACAGTATCCGTCACCATAGACCTACAGAATTTATTATTCTCTTATATATATCAGTATAATGTACACTCATTAATTTGATACATTAACCTGCACAATGGCAATTCTAATCTATGCAGGTTGTTACGATGGGATCTCGATTGGTGTATCATCATTGGAGATGAGGATCCACTGCATGTGATTGACAACCTTGCATTTATGCTAGGTTATGATTTCTTAAAAATCTTCATTGATGAGCTAACAAAGCTCAATGCTATGTGGTGGCATGTGATGGAGAGAAAGTTGCATTACTCTCCAGGGCAATGGTATTTTGTTACATTTAGTTAAAGCAGTTGAATTGGTTTTTTAATAAGGCACCTACTAGATATAACAACATGCAAGAAGGTTTTTCCTTTTCCAGAAACGTTGAATATAATAGATCCTGAGAGTGGGAAGAGTAACCTTGAGAATTTAAGGAAGGAACTTATTTATCTTTTTTCTCTTTTTTGAGTTTTTTTTTTATTATTATATTTTCGTAACTCTTACCCCATTATCTTTATAACCCATACTTTTAATGATCTCAATATCTCTCACGTCTTTTATATCCACGACCCCCAAATATTTAATATGTAAATTTATGACAATTTGTATTCATCTTTTTTCCTTTATCTGTTTAAAATTTTTATTTTCGTGACTCAAATCTCTTTAACATCCACTCTTAATATTATCAATAACTCCGATATATGCTTTTCATAACCCCAAATATTTAATTCAAAATTTAAGATACCTTATGGTATTCTATCTTTTTTCTTTTTCTTCTTTACAAATATTTTTGGGTCTTCCTTTTTTCTTTACCAGACATTTGTGACTATTTTGATTTTATTTATTTCAAAACCATAGTATATACAAGAACAAGAGTAAGGGAGAAAAGTCCCAGATTGAGTATTATATAGTTTAGTATTACTATTTAGATCTTTATCAATTAGATGACACTTAAAAAAAATTCATATAATACATAGAAGTATCTGCTCAAAATAAACCAAAATTATAAAATTAATCCAATAGTAAATGCTATATAAGTGTTTTTGCTCTCATAAGAAGAGGGATAATATCTAAATTAATTATTAGCATAATGGTATTTTAATGAATTAGGTATGTTTTTTAAAATGGCGCAAGGCGCGATCAAGTACTAGTTTTAAATATAATGAAGGATGAAAATTAGTGAGATCATCTATGTCCCCAGTTTTCTTTGACGAGTCAGAAATTATTTATATTTGATAAAAAGTATATAATTTTTGTATATAATATACAAAATGTATATATATATATACAAATATTATACGTTCTTTCGGCCATTATTCTATACAGTGTCATTTTTCTTGAATTTTTTAGCCAAAAAAATCGTCCCCTGATCAAATCCACGGTCCATTTCCAATTCTTGGTGTAGAATAAAGAGACATTTTCGTTCCTATACCATATAGGAAACTATATTACTAAATATGTTCATGATTTGAAAATTACCCGCCCTGTTAATAGTTTTTTTACAAAACAGATACAATGCATTAAATACAGAATCTTAGTAGATATAATCTTCCTATTTAGGCGCTAAAATTAAGGAAGTAAATATTCTTTCAGATATTTCATTAAATAAGGAATCATTGTAGTATTAAAATTCCTTATTTAGGTGCGCTAATATTGGGGAATTAAAGATTCTTTCAGAAATTTTCAAACGCAAATCACGCTGTATTAATTTTCGTCTCTTTCTATTCAATGTACCCAGTTTGTAGATATTTTGTAGATAAATTGTAGATTATTTGTATTTTGATTGTAGATGCTTTGTTTTTTGTTTTCACAAATTAAAAATGACTAAAACTTCTACAAATCTTCTGCAAAAAACGCAATTATGTCGAAAATCCCAATTAAACTACAATCGAATGAGAATTGGGTGATACGATATTGAGATCTGTTTGACTTTGTAGTTTATTTTTAGTTTTTTTGTAGAATTTTTGTAGATGAATAGAAAATTTTGTAGTTATATTAAATGTAGTTATTATGATGTTTAGAATACAATTTGTCTACAAAAAAACTATACATTAACTACATTCTGGACACTATCTACAATTTAACTACAATTTAACTACAATTTATCTACAATTTCTGTAATATGTCTTCTTCTTCTTCTTCTTCTTCTTCTTCTTCTTCTTCTTCGAGATTCAATCTGAAAATCAGTCAAAACCAAGTCCCATCTTCACCAAAAACCCTCAAAATTGAGATATAAACTCCAAACCATATTCCCGATTATTTTCAACAACACCCAATCCAAACAAATAATGATTTTTGAAAACTCAAATTTGAATTCAAGCTTTCAAGCTTTTTAATGGCTGTCAATTGTGAATTTGAGAGAAAAAAAGATGAAGAACATATATATGATCGCCAATTTCTGAAAACGATGAAGAACAGAATGTAGCAATTTCGACTTGTTGAATCTCGAAGGTCTGAATTCTACAATTTGAAGAAGAAGGAAGGGAGAAGAGGAAGAAAGGGGAGGGGAAAACGGCTGGTTACAAATGATGGGGAGAGAGAAATGTGGGATATATGAACACCTTTAATTAAGGAGTAAAAAACTGCCCATTAATTATAATCCTAAATTAATTATGGTATAGATTTGATAATTGGGTATACTAAATATAATTAAATCAAATCTTAAACATGGAGGGTGATAAGGTTTCATATATGGTATAGGAATATAAAAATGACTTTGTTTTTCTTGGCTTATCCAAATGGCACCAATTTAGATCTAGTCATTTTTGCTCTAGAAGGTTGAAATTGACATGAACTGGCATTCGGCTGGGGAAATCCAATTGGACTGTATTTGAACATGGAAAATGTAAAAAGAGTTTTAAATGGACCACCTCCAACGAGCGACTGTGACATTTCTCTACATTTAATAAATTTAAATTCTCTACATTTAATAAATTTAAACTACAAAATGGGAATTAATTTTCTCTCTCTATTTGCTTAAAATGGGACTTGGACAGTAAAACTAGAAATTTGCCTTTTACCATGGAGAAGAGGTGCATGCACTGATTGATTACAACTCAGCCGCCATAGGTGTCCCACATCAGTATAATCTTTTTCTTTTGTTTTCTTCCTTTCTCTTTAACTCGACGAAAGTGAATTTTAAAATCAAGTTAGTACATGAAAATAGTGAGTACTCATTGGATCATTTTCTTCATTATTCTCAGATTTTACTATATATAATTAAAGGCGGAACCAGGATTTCAAGCTTATGGGTTCGAGATTTTAACCGACTTAAGTTACAGGGTTATAAATTAATAATTTATATATATTCAATGAATTTTTTAAAACAAATACGGGACTCGAGCCAAAGCTAATGAATTCGATCGAACCCGCTCTCCACACTCTAACTCTGCCATGTATATAACGTGGCCATTTTGGAGACTATTCCTTTTTTCTTTTATAAGTCTACGAAAGCAAAAAGCCCTCAACAAAGATATTCCATTTCAAAAGTTCATTTATATTAAGGATGTGACCTAGTGGTATGAAGTAGGAGGAAACTCTGAAGATTAGGATTTAAATTTTAAGAGAGAGAAAAAAAATATTATGATCATCTTTTATCTGCCTAAATCGTGATTGGTAAAATTACATATATCTTGATGGAAAATAGGAGGTACCCAATAAAATATTTGAGGTCGAGATGCTCTCATACACCACCATATTATAAAAATTTAATAAAATAATAAGTACATGCCTTTCGACGGCAAACGGCAATGATATTTCTCTATATTTTTCATCACAGACGGCTTATTTTATTTTTATTATTATTATTTTAATTCATCATACACATGGATGACGATGGTGATACAACACAGTTGTGAAATCATTCGCCAAATCCTTAGTTTAAGGCATTTATGCAAAAAGCAAAACAGGTTTAAAAATGTAGAGGATATATTAATGACAAAAGGTTTAGCATTAATGAAATCTTGAAAATCTTTAATAACATTATTTTACTTCTACGTATTCCCTTAGATCACTAGTAGAATTAAAAAAATCACTAAGGAATCAAACCATTCTTTAATTACAATTTCTTGTTTAGTTATAATTTTACATTCTTTAAATATTTTTACTAGAACAATTGTGAATTTGTAGCATTTTTTTTGTGAATTTCTAAATCTATAAATTCTATTAGATTTAGTAAATCAAAGTCTATTTTACGAAAAAATCACATGCAAATATTTATAGTTATTGAACTTAACTTGTATACGTATTCTTATATTCTTAATTAGAAATTTCGAGCTTGAGCTTTGAATATAAAATCGCCTTTTGTTAGAAAATATTTTACTTTCAATGTGAGATTTTTCAGTGTAAATTCAAATTTAGTTGGGCCAATGCGGTTGAAAAACCGGAAAATATATCATGATTGTGAGCTAGCTTGTATTACAACTTGGCAATTTTTGTTGCTAGCTATTTCATTTTTTTTTTAAATTGAAATCGGGAAGAGTCCAAATTCTGTCCTAAATACCAACTCTATATACCTAAAAGTTTGTGCGGGAGAGAGGAAAATAAAAATACTTCCCGTTTCAATTTATGTGTACATGTTCGACTTAACACGAAGTTTAAGAAAAAAAATTAATGACTTTTAGAATTTGTGGTCCTAAACAAGTTAAAAAGGACTCAGACCCAGAGTATTTGTGTTGTTATAAAAATTTCTTATCAAGAATAGAATTATAAATTTAAGTTAAATTGTTACCAAATTTAGGAATGAATCGTTTTTATGGAACGGACCAAAAAAAATACTATTCACGTAAATTAAACCAATTAAAAGATAGAGCAAAGAAGTCCGATTGGATAGTCCAAACTCCAAGGGTTAGAGAAAACTTTTGGTTATAAAAAAGGGTGTCATATCTTTCAAGTGTGACTGTGAGGTACACAAAAAAGGCTAAGCTATCATAGCTAATAGCTTTTGTGTAAACTTTCAAGTGCAATTTCTGTGAGCTGTTGAGAATTCATTAATGGCGGCGTTAAGCAGATTGTTGAAGAGATCAAGATACTGTAATAGTAATGTTGATTTCATCAAAGTTGCTATGTTCTCTACTCAGCCTTTACTTCATACTCCCAAATTACAACTTCCTGTTACTAACATCAAGACTCAAGTTTCTCAAGTTAGTGCAATTAATTAATTCCCTCTCTCTTTTTTCCTATTTTTCTACATGAATTCTTCTTAATGGCATTTGAGTCTCCTTTCTTGTGCTTGTATTAAAAAAAAATGGCGTGTCATAACTCAGTGCCAAAGAGTTAACCTTCTTTATCAATTTATATATAGTTCAATTATTTTAATGTGATAAAAAATAATTTCGTACACAATTAACCCGGCAAAGAGGAAGAAAAACGAAATTCTCTAGTTATTACTCGTCCTTTCTTCTTCTTTTTTTCCTTCTACAAATCATAACTTTTTCTTTCCTGTATGAGAAATGACCATGAAAAGGGACGGTAAGGTAAAACTGAATCTTAAACTAACGATATTTTCGAGGAGCTCTTGGACAATATATTAAGTACTCTTTGAATTACTTTTTTTTTTCTCTTCATTTTTCTTATAATATTCTTTTAACTTAAAACCCTTGGGACTTACTTTGTTCTTTCTAACTGTAAAATTTTGTAGAGTAAAAAGTGGTATATGTTAAATTATGAAATTAAGGGTATCCAGCTATATTTCTAGTTTGAGCGAGTTCTTATTTAATGAAGGTTTTCTCTTTTAAATAGAGAACCATGGATTAGGGGCGGCAAATGGGCGGGTTGGACTGAATTTGGGCGGGTCCAGATGGGTTAGGTCAATAAATGAGTCATTGTCCAACCCAGCTCAAAGTGTACTTGGGCTAAGACGGGCTGGGTCAAGATGGGCTAAACAATGGGTCATAACCCAACCAGCTCAATTTAACCCATGTTTTTGAACCATGTTCATCTTGCATTAAAAAATCTTTTGTGAGGGGTTTGGGTAGGAGGTAGGGGGTAGGGGGTAGGGTGGGTAGGTGGTGCAGAAAAACAAAAGAACAGAAAATTGAAAGTACAAAAAAATTAATGTAAAATTGGGGTAACTAATTAAATTTCTAGATAAGTTGGATTGAGATCTCTTTGTTTTGGGTGAGTTCCATGGGTTGTATTTGGGTTGCTAAATGGGTCAGCATGGGTCATAAAAAATAATGGGTTAACTTGGGCTCAGCCCAAATCGACCCATGAGCTAAAATGTTTTTAGTCCAACCCATTAATCTCTAGACCGGTTGAATGAGTTTGGACTCAAATTACCACCCCTACCATGGATTAAGGAAAACAACGTAAAACATTGAGTCACTCTGATTTGATGGGGACTATAATTGGGATCTAATTAGAAAGTTGGATCTGTCTCTACGCTATTTGAAGATTATTGGCAAGCTTCAAGATTGGCCGAATACTAAACTATTGGATTAGGTTGACACTTTTGTATAAAAATAGCACAGGCTAGTCAGTTTTCAAAAATAATAATCGTTTGCAAAGTCATTGAAAAATAACCACTATTTTAATGTAACACGGAAGTTCCAACATAATATACTGAATATCAAGTGTGTGCACCTGTGTATGAACTTCCATCATATTATGTTGGAACTCCAACATGCGAAAAGTTCTTAGCATAATATACTGGAGATTGGAATACCTGTGTATGAACTTCCAGCATATTATACTGAAATTCCAGTATTTTCCGTATTTTGAACAGTATTTTCGTTCAGATTTATTTTTACATGAAAAGTGGCTAATTTTTTATTACTTTTGAAACTATAGCTATTTTTGAATGATCACTTATAAATCTGGCTATTTTTTGAATTTCTCCCCACTTTTGTCGGTATGTTTTTGGGCTTTTTTTCACTTTTAGCACGCTCCACCGCTCCAGAAATATTTGAATTTCGTAACCGAAAAAATGTATAAAATTATATACAAAAAAATATACATTTTTTCGGCTTCTATACCGTGTCATTTTCCCTATGCTTTTTAGGCGCTGTAAACTCAAATAAGAAAATTTTGGTTGGATAAGAACTTGCACCTAATTGGTAGGAGAATAGTCCAACACTCATGTACATAATTTTTCTGTCACACTTCCTGATTTTTAGTTCTATAAATTTTGCTATATGAAGTTGGGAATTGGGATGATACTCCCTTCACATTAATTTTCTCAAGCTATCCATTTCTGTTGGTTTGGGAATATAATAAGATGATAGTTGGTTGAAGTTTAAAAAGGAAGGATTTGAAAATGGAGTAGACGAAAAATCAATTCGAAGTTGAAGTCGTATTTGAAAATGAATTTCCCTTGAAGTTCTGTGATTGAAAACCATGAGATTTTGTCTGAAGCAGAATAATTTGTAAATACTGATGGCCAAACTCTAACTTGCAAATAATGATTTCAGTTTACAAGTGAAGTCATGATCAAACACTCCCCAAATGCTTATGTGATAAATTAACATATTAAATTTCAAATTTCAGCTAATCGGAAAAACACCAATGGTTTATCTTAACAAAGTGACAGAAGGATGTGGAGCTCATATAGCTGTGAAACAAGAGATGTTTCAACCTACTTCTAGCATCAAAGACAGGTATCTTTTTCATATTTCTGTCCTGTCTATGATGATCAGTATTTGTTTGTGGCTGGAATACATCTCATTTGTCTAAATGCTGTAATATTATTTGTACATCACTTCTTTGCTTCCACTCTATCTCCTCTAGGGTAGGGGTAAGGTCTGCGTACACTCTACCCTCCCCACACCCCACTGATGGGATTTTACTGGGTTGTTGTTGTTGTTGTTCTTTGCTTCCACTCTGTATTAAGAAAAAAACAATTCTCTTGTATTTTCACCAGGCCAGCATTGGCTATGATCAATGATGCAGAAAAGAAAGGCTTAATATCACCTGAAAAGGTAAATAAGCATTATATTTTGATTCATTACTAGTGCTTTTAGAACTTAGAATGTCCGTCCAATTTGGACAATAGAATGGGGAGAGACCGTTTAGTAGTATATGTTATCTCTGACCTACTGCTTGTTCATATTTAGACGACGTTGATTGAGCCAACATCGGGAAATATGGGGATCAGCATGGCATTTATGGCAGCAATGAAAGGCTACAAAATGGTTTTGACAATGCCCTCATACACAAGCTTGGAGAGGAGAGTGACAATGAGAGCATTTGGAGCTGATTTAGTCCTCACTGATCCAACCAAAGGAATGGGCGGCACTGTTAAGAAAGCTTATGACCTTTTGGAATCTACACCTAATGCCTTCATGCTTCAACAGTTTTCTAATCCTGCAAATACTCAGGTACATTTAATAAACCTAACACTTGGAGGTCGTTTGTTCACTACTTAATTCTCAATTGTTTCACACTGAAATTGCAGGTTCATTTTGAGACAACAGGGCCTGAAATATGGGAAGAAACTCAGGGTAATGTTGACATTTTTGTCATGGGAATAGGAAGTGGAGGCACCGTCTCTGGTGTTGGACAATATCTGAAATCCAAAAATCCTAACGTCAAGGTAAATCCATACTATCAATGTTCTTCTGATATATGAGTATCGATGTATTTTTACTTGTTTAGCAGGCCTTATTAATTGTCTTAGGTGACCTTTCAACACTGCCGGTGTATAGAAGTTAAACTTCATAAGTTAACATAACACCATGCTTATATTTTCTCCTCTCTTGCTAGATATATGGAATTGAGCCAACTGAAAGCAATGTACTAAATGGTGGAAAACCAGGTAATTTTCCTCGCATCTTTCAATTTGTCTGTGATATCCTAGTATTTAACTTACCGTTTGTTTTTAAGTAATTCATAACAGTAGTTAGATAACGACCAATACAGGTCCTCATCACATAACAGGGAATGGGGTTGGATTCAAGCCAGATATCCTGGACATGGATATAATGGAGGAAGTTCTGATGGTATGTAAAGTTCTTTGTTATTCTGTGGTTCTTTGCTAAGTCATTCTGGTAATTTTACATCATCTGTGGTTGCTATGTATTGCAGGTTTCTAGTGAAGACGCCGTAAACATGGCTAGGGAGTTGGCAGTCAAGGAAGGGCTCATGGTAAAGTTCAAGAAAAACGCATCTTTCTTTTAAAAACCAATAGCTAAACAACTTGATGAGTACCAAGTACCAACCTGATCATGAACTGTTTGATTAAGTATGTGTCCGGATAGTCCAAAGTCCCGATCACTCTCGTTTTGATAAAAGACTGATAGATCTTTCCACTCTAAACTACATAGTAGTATTCGTGTATAATTCCTTTATATCATGTAATGAAAAAGCTTATCTCAATTGTATAGGTTGGAATATCGTCGGGAGCTAATACAGTAGCAGCTCTTCAACTTGCTCAAAAACCAGAAAACAAAGGCAAACTCATAGTGGTATGATTATGAATATGTCAGATTTAAGAGATAGACCCAACCTCTATACTTTTTCTTTGCTCATTTTTCAGAATTTATTACTTTGTTGTAGATGTGTAACTTATCCATTTTCAATTTCAGACTATACATGCAAGTTTTGGAGAGAGGTACCTGTCATCGGTTCTGTATCAAGATCTGAGGAAAGAGGCCGAGAACATGCAACCTGTTTCAGTTGATTAATGTTGCGATGTTACTAATTATGGAGTTTATACTGTTTATTGTTGATGATTCAGCTTTCTGAAGCCTGCTTATACTCTGCTCTCGTTGTTGCTATGTCATAGTATTTGAATCAACAAATTTATTCTGAGTTTTGGATCACTGATTGCAACCTTAAATTAAATGGATTGGTGCCTATAGATTGTTATGTCATAGCATATTGACATCGTCGTCCTTATCCTACATGAACACTCTAGCTTCCTGTCCTTTTTAAATTTGACCCACATTTACTTTTTTTCTAACTTTACCAAATAAATAAGCTTAAGGAACCGAAAGATTTATATATTTACTGGATTTTGATACATAGACAACAACCGACCTTAGCTCAGTTGGTAGAGCGGAGGACTGTAGTGTGTCTGCTGAAATCCTTAGGTCGCTGGTTCGAATCCGGCAGGTCGGATGTCTTTTTCCTTGTTTATTTTTCACGCCCAAAAGAGTTAATACCAATTTTGTTACGTGTAATTTGTAAATGTGCATTTTGTAAAAATTTTGAAACGTTTGTCCTCCACATACTTTCCCATCTTGCAATCGCGTCCGTTTATTTTCCTACTAGTAAACTTACCCGTGCTTTGCGCGAGGTTTAAAAAACATTAATAAAATTTTAAAAAATAATTTATCGAGTTAATAACAAATGTAGATATTATCCCTATTTTTATGAGAAAGAAAATCACCAATAAATAAAATATATTTGGTTTAATTCATAAATTTAATTTATTTGTAGCAAATAATCAATATGATGTATAGTTAATTGTATATTATCAATGAATATTACTTAAGTTTTATCTGATTAAGAAAATTCAAGACCTAAAAAAATAAAACCTAAAATAAAAATAAAAGTTGCATAGAGTCTTAAAGCTACCAATTACACGAATAAAATAAATTAAATTATTGTTAGTTTTATATTGAGAAGCTGGAAACTTCTATGAGAAAAAATCTATACTTTTTGACAAAAGATCATTAGGAAGACTTTCTCCTCTTACTTTGCGACATATGTAAAAACTTTTATTCCGTTAATTTATTGTATTATTCTGGTAGTTAATTGAGTAACGATATTATTAAATTAGATAATGTCACACTTTAAAGAATAAAATTCACCGAGCATTCACATGAATAATTAATTTGTTTAATAAAAAATTCTTTCAATAACACACTTAATAAGATAAGAATCAATACTAATTATGTGTAAATCCTAACATTAGAATAATGAGTATTGTTTGCAAGTTGATTATAAACTTCACTAAGTTTTCAATCATCGATAGTATAACCCAAAAATAAAAAATACGTTATTTCATAAAGTTAATAACTCGTTGTCTAGTGATTTTTAAACTACTGAAAGCTTGCTCCATTCACAGTATTAAATTTTTTATCAGTAATAACCTATTATTACATGTGATTTCTTAATTAATTAGATTACATTACATGTTAACTTAAAGTTATCTACAAATTGTCAATGGCATATATTAATGCTTAATTCAAAAAAGTTCATTGAAGAAAAGAAATACAGGCAAAAGAATTAAGAACATATAGAAAAATACATTTATAAAAATGATAAATTTATATATAACAGGAAAAGAGAACACGTTAGAATCTCACTTCGACATCGGATAATCACGACTCAAAGTTATTGCCATTGTAGAGTACAAATATATACAACAAAAAATAGATATCAAATTTTCTATGTATATATTATTTGGGGGGGGGATCACTACTTCAACTTATACAACATAAAACTAAATATGACAAAATCAAAGACCATTACTGAGAATTGTGAAATACGCTTTACTTCGATCTTCACCTCATTACTTGACACTTCTTCTTAAACATTCTTTTTAATATTCACACATGTATGGAATATCTTCGTGCATTTACCTTGAACAAAAATAAAGAATAGAAATTTTACCATATCTTAGTATAATTTTTCTTTTCCACTACAACCTTTGACATAGAGATAGCTCAAACCATTATAAGCAAAATATAAAGTTAGTGTCAATCCTATTTTTTCAAAACATAGAGGTCCTTATATAGGCACATATGGAGGAACAATAATAAATAGTCATAAACTTACACATTAAATATTTAAAGGTTATGAATATGAAAGGCATGAGAGTTATTGAGATTATTAAAAATATAGGTTATGAAGATAAAGAGGTGTGAAGTATGAAGATAGAATTTTTAATATAAAATAAATGAAAAAAATGATGAAAATTTCAAAAAAGGAGAAAAAAGATAAATGTGTTTCTTGGCTTAAGAGATGTGCCACCTCACTTTTCTATATATATATATATATGTGTGTGTGTGTGTGTGTGTGTGTGTGTAGATTAATATTTCCAACAAATACAATAAAGGATAAAAAGAGAAAAAAGTTACAAGAAAATACACGTGGCTTCACACCATAAAATAAAAAATGGCCCGTATTTTTAAGTTTTACCCGATATAACCCATATTGTACATATTTTGAAAGCAATTGCAAATTCGAAATCTGTGTTCTTACAACCATTGCTTCTAAAAGTTATAGATTTAAATATGCGTTCTCACAACCATTGCTTTCACTCTCTCTTCTTCTCACATCTTCTACATATTCTTCAAGGGGCCGAGTATTTTCTGCTTCTCTCCCTGTGTCACCTGGTTGCAATGTAAGAAAATTGAACAGTAGAAGTCCACAATTGAAGGCCTTTCAAATCTTTGCTTTCCAAAATATGATTTTTTGAGTTTGTTAGCTATTTGAATTAGGTGTTGTTCCAAATGATTAAAAATATCAAAAGACGTTCAAAATTTAAATTTGAAGTGATTTGGAGTAAATTTGAGTTAAATTTCAGCAAAGACGCAAGGAAGAAGACAACATCAGTTTTTTGTATAATTATGTATAATCTTGTATAATAGTGTATATGAGTGTATAAAAATATCTTATACACTTTTATACAAGCGTTTGTAGACGAACTTCTTCCACGATTTTCAGTTGCTATTCTTGTTCAAAACCAATCCAAAACTCCATTAAATGACTTCAAATTTTATATACAATTTCTTTATACTATTTCTAACAAGTCTAAATAACACCACTCCAAATTTCTCACAAAATCAAATTCGAAATTTAAACTCACATATTTAAGCTTGTTAAAAATATAATTTTCATCACCCAAATGGATTTGGTTTGTTGAACTAATATTTGAGTCACAATTACTTATTCGAAAATTATCTTAAAAGCTTGAGCAATTTAAAAAAAAATTTAAATAGTAACTTTGAGAACCTATTAGAGTTGAATGTTGAATCTTAGCCTATTATTTTTGGGCTAATTCGTTGTAAATAAAAAGTGATTTTTTTCATTCATATACACTATATGAAACTATATTACCAAAATGTCCATGTTTACAATATTACCTGCTCTGGTCACATTTTTCTACAAAATCTATACAAATTATTTAAAACAGAATCCTTTCTACTGTAACATTCCTTTTTTAGGAGCGGAAATTTAGAATAGTAAAGGATTCTTCCGAGATTTTTCTCAACGCATTACTCGCCATTAATTAAGCCTGAAATTATTCCGTTTCTCTCACAATTTTGGTGCTCTATTTTTCGAAATACTCTATTTTTTTACTGTATATTCTGGTTTGACAAGCAAAATTGAATCAATTAGCTATAATTGTACTGAATCGCGTGCAATAATATCGAAAATAGCTATTATGCTTCAGTTAAATGGGAATTGGGATAGCTTTGGGAGATACAGAGATTTTCATATCGATGGAATTGTAGTCAGCGAAAATGCAAGTTATAGCCAATTGAATTCTACAATCGCAGAACATCTAATGATCGATACATCAGAAAAAATAATCGAAATCAAATACATTGTCAATGAACATTGTCCTCCAATGGAAATTAGGAACGATATGGGAGTTCGAGTATACATGGAGACAAAAAAGGAAAACAAAAGCTTAGGATGTATCCGCTATGTATAACAATGCGTGATTTCAGTTTGGAATTGAGTATCTCTAATTCGAACACAATTGCAGGTTTGATTTGTTATACCAGTAGTGAAATTTATTTATATCTCATGTGTTCTACAAGTTTTCTACAATATTTCTACAAAAAAACTACATAACATGTGTAGATATATATATATATATATATATATATATATATATATATATATTGAATTTCATTTGTTCTACAATTTTTCTATAATATTTCTACAAAAAAAACTATATAACATGTGTAGATATATATATATATATTGAATTTCATTTGTTCTACAATTTTTCTATAATATTTCTACAAAAAAAACTATATAACATGTGTAGATATATATATATATATATATATATATATATATATATATATATATTGAATTTCATTTGTTCTACAATTTTTCTATAATATTTCTACAAAAAAAACTATATAACATGTGTAGATCAATATAAGTGTTGAATTTATTTTGTTCTACAATTTTACTACAAATATCTACAATATACATCATAATTGTATTTAGCTTTAATTGATTGCAGGTTCATCTGGAACACTGAAGTTGATTGATATGCCAACATCTCCGGCAATAGTGGAATATGAAAGTATAATCATAACAGAAAATAATAAAAAAAATTGTTATTGAAGTAGGCCAAGTATACAAAGACAAACAAACAACTGCTAGTGCAATGAAGCATTATTCTATCATGAACAAGTTTCAATTTAGGGTGAAAAGGTCTAGTGCTAGAAGGTAGGAAGTAGGAACAGATCAATGGTCAAAAATCATGTCTTTGTTTAATTTGTAGTTTATTTATATTTTTTTGTTCTTCAGTGTTTGTAATATCTTTGTATACAAATTGTAGATAGGTTGTAGTTTTTTTGTATATAAATTGTTAAATATACTATTTTCATGCTTAAAAAGCCTATTATTTTATCTACATTTTTCATACCATTAAATTATTTTTATTTTGTAGCTACTGTCTGGTATGTATTGGGGAAAATTGTACATGGCACTTCAAGTCCACCGGCATAATGATTCGGCAATGTTCAAGGTTCGAAAATTCAACAGCTTGCACACATGTTCTTTGATGGACATTATATACATACAACGCAAACCTACTTCCATGGTAGTGGGTAGCATGGTTATACCAAAATATGCTAATCCTAAGACAATTTACACACCAAAGACATACAAATTGATATGTTGTTTGTACACGGCGTGAGCTTAACATACATGCAAGCTTGGAGAGAAACGAAAAAGGATTTGGAATTTTTGAGAGGCCATCCTACTGACTCCTACAGTCGATTGCCTAGTTATTTGTATATTCTGGAGAAGACTTATCCGGGGTCAGTAGTTAAATTGAAAAAGACTGACGATGACTGTTCTTGTATGCATTTGTTGCGATTAGTACGTCAATCAATGGTTGGAAATATTGTAGGCCAGTTGTAGTAGTTTATGGGACCTTCTTGAAGTCAGCATACAGGGGAATAATGCTAACAGCTAACACAATGGATGCAGCAGGTATTGTAGATTTATTGTACATATATTGCTGAAAATTTGTAGTTTGTATGTATTTTTCTTCCTCTACAGTTTTATGATGGAAATTGAATTCCTTTTTGCCACATATGATAGGTAACATATTACCACTGGCATATGTTGTTGTTGATTCAGAAAATGACGCATCATGGAAGTGGGTTTTTGATCAATTCAAACATGCATATGGTGAAAAACTAAATATGTGTGTTGTTTCGGATCGGAATGAGAGTATCTTAAAGGCAACATCTATTATTTATACCGGCATGCTACATTATTCTTGCATGTGGCATATTTGAACAAATATAAGGTCAAAGTTCAAGAAGCGTCGTTTAAAGTTAAGCGAATTGCACTTTGCCACGGCACGATCATACATGCTTGATGAATTTAACGAAAGAATGTCAAAGATTGAAGAGATCGACACGCGCGTTAAAGCATACTTATACGATATTGGCTATCACAGATGGTCTCGAGTACATGCTACGGTGAACAGAACATGGACTATGACATCAAACATTGCAGAGTCATTGAATGTGGTAACAAGAGATGCAAAAGAGTTTCCGATAGTAGAACTATTATAGCACATGAGAACTCTTCTTGAATGTTGGACTAATGAAACGTTATTGAAAGCAAAAGGTACATTCACATACCTTGGGGGGAAATATAACAAAGAGTTGGAGGACAATAGAACATTGTCGCATAAGCTTAGAGTAAGCTATATCCAATAACATCTGACCATTTATTGCATCAAACTAAAATATTAACAAACATTGTATAAAAAATGTTGAATAATTGTAGTTATTTTGTATCTATATTGTAGATAATTGATTGTGTATTTGTAATGTAATTGTAGGTGAGTGCTTCAACATATCACATTCATACATTGATAGATGGTGTGAAGTGCTAAATTGTTTGTCTTGGAAATAAGAGATGTAGTTGTGACCAATTCCATCTTGATGAACTTCCTTGTGCACATGCTTTGGTTGCTTTAAGGCACATAAATGAGTCTTATGAAAATTATTGTTCTCCTTATTACACGAGGGAGAGCCTCTTGCATACTTATGAAATACCAGTAGACCCGCTGCCTGATGAAAGCAAATAGAATGTGCCACAACATATAATAGAAGAAGTTGTAAATCCACCTACCGGGAAAAGACAGCCACGAAGACCTCAAAAATAAATATACAAAACATATGATGAAGTAAATGCAAAGAAGTACAAGGTTTTCATGTGGAAACTGCAGAATATAAGGGCATAACAAAAGATCTTGCAAGAATTCTCACAAGAAGAAATAAAATTTGATATAATCAATAGATTTTTGATAAAAAGTTTTGAGTTGTTCGGGATAATTATAGTTGAGGTATAATTGTGTTGATAAATTGAGTAAAGATTGTTTCCTATAATAAAATATTTTCTACTCTTAATGTAGTTGGTTTGGATTTGTTTTGTTTAATTACTGAGTGTATTGAGTTCAGACTTTCTGTGATGACCCAAAAGGTCATCTCGTATTTTATAAGTCAAATCTGTGTTACGAGGCTTAAAACCTCATTATATCTTGCCTCGTTTTGCGTGTGCAGTCCGGGCGTATAGCCGGGAAGTATTTTTATGAAAAACTAAGAAAAATACTAGTTTTGCTTTTGAAATTTGATTTAAGTTGACTTCAATCAACATTTTAGGTAAATGGACCCGGACCCGTGATTTGATGGTCCCGGAGGGTCCGTAGAAAAATATGGGACTTGGGCTTATGCCCGGAATCGAATTCCGAGGTCCCAAGCCCGAGAAATGAATTTTTGAAAAAAAATATTTTTCTGAAAATATAAAGGATTCTAGAAATTTGATTATGTTTGAAAGTCACGGTATCAGGCTCGTATTTTGGTTCCGGATCCCGATACATGTTCAATATGATAATTATGATATGTCTGTAAAATTTTGTAAGAAAAGGAAGTCGTTTGACATGATTTGGACCCGTAGTTGTAAAATTTGATACTTTGGAAGTTTTGGAAATTTTCTTTGATTTTAATGCTAAATTCGTTGTTTAAGATGTTATTTTGGTGATTTGGTTGCACGAGTAAGTCCGTAAGATGTTTTTGAGGTTGTGTGCATATTTGGTTTCAAGCCCCGAGGGCTCGAGTGAGTTTCGGATAGGCGTCAAGTGATTTTAACTTGGAAAAATCTGGTGTTTAGATTGTTTTCTGGTGTCTGAAGTTTTGTACTATGCGAACGCATGAAAATCCATGTGAACGCAATACACATGTGGGGAGGGAGACTGGGTAGCACTGTGCGAACGCGTAGGAAAAGGTGCGAACGCGGAGCATAGAAAACTTACTCTAACCGAACACACCCGTGTATTCGCGAACGCATAGAGTCCTGAGGGCTCTGGGGGCTGGGTAGTGTTAAGGCTATGGGAACACATCCCTTTGGACGCGATCGTGAAGGGTAGGGGAGGGCAGCCTATGCAAACGCATAAGGCTGGTCGCGAACGCATAAGGAAAATTTTGCACAGTCTTTTAAAAACAGTAACCATACGGGATTTTACAAAAAAATCATAAGTTCTTCACCTAAACTCAAACTTGGGCGATTTTTGAAAGGGAACTTCACTACAAAATCATAGGTATGTATTCTTAGACTTGTTTTCTTCAATTCCCATTAATACCCATTAGATTTCTAGGGCTAAATCATGTTCTTAAGGGTAGAAAATTAGGGATTTGGGTAGAGTTAGGGCTTTCTGAATAATTGGAATTTAGACCTCGTTTTGGGGTCGGATTTCAAAACTAATTATATATTCGGGCTCGTAGATGAATGGGTGATCGGGTTTTGGTCCAAACCTCGTGTTTTGACCAAGCGGGCCCGGGGTCGATTTTTGACTTTTGAGGAAGAATGATATGAAATCCATAATTAAGCATTGGAATTGAATTATTTAGCGTTTATTGATGTTATTAAGTCGATTATGTCTAGATACAATTGATTTGGAGTCAATTTCAAAAGGAAAAGCGATGAGTGAGGCTTGATTTTGGTCGTGGAAGTCGAGGTAAGTGTTTGGCATAACCTTAGCTTGAGAGAATAGGTGTTGAGTCTTATTTGCTATGTGTTAAGACCATGTTCAACGTATAGGTGAGGTTGCGGGTACCTATACGTTGATTTCAAGCATGCACATGAGTCGGATATTATGAATTATGTGGATTTCATTGATATTTATTGTGTTATAGCTTGAAGTTTACTTTGTGGTTGTTCATTTTGGTGAAAATTTTTGGTAATGAATATTGTTGAGTATCGGTTTCGGTTGAGAAATTTTATGTGAAGGTATGTACTTGAGTGAGATTGGTTATAGTTGTGTCCCTTGCCGGGATGGTGATATTTTCACTGTTGT
Organism: Nicotiana undulata; assembly: GCA_005239495.1. Classification (NCBI taxonomy): domain Eukaryota; kingdom Viridiplantae; phylum Streptophyta; class Magnoliopsida; order Solanales; family Solanaceae; genus Nicotiana; species Nicotiana undulata. Next base: position 4,353 of record ML269329.1, on the reverse strand, counting down.
TCCCTTGCCGGGATGTTATGATTTATTATTATGGTTCATATTGTTGATTTTTTCCCTTGCCAAACATCTGTTATTGATATTGTTTGGGTGAGGAAGAGTGTAAAGCACGAAGGGTGATGTCGTGTATTGATTATTTTGAGGATGAGAGTGTAAAAGAACGAAGGGTGATGTCGTGCCATATTATGATATTAAAAGCATGAAGGGTGATGCCATGCCGTTTCTATTGATTATTGCGAGGATGAGAGTAAAAGCACGAAAGGTGATGCCGTGCACTTGCATTTATTATTTGGTGAGGATGAGAGTAACAGTACGAAGGGTGATGCCGTGCACTGTCTTCTCTGTGATGTTATTTCTTGCTGTTTAAGTTGATATTGAATTGTTGTCTTATCTCATTATTTCCTTTATTTGATATTTCTTTCCCCCAACATGTTTCCATTTTCCCTTATACTTAGCTGGTTATTCTTGTTGTTATTATTTCTTCCGAATATTATTAAATTGCAAAGGTTGTCTTGGTTGTCGTGTCCTAGCCTCGTCACTACTTCGCCGAGGTTAGGCTCGACACTTACTCAGTACATGGGGTCGGTTGTACGGATGCTACATTATGCACATCTTTGTTGTGCAGATCCCGGTACAGGACCCTACGGACGCTAGAGCGAGCAGGCTGCCTTCAGCCCACGTGGAGACACCAAGGTAGTCATGTTGGCGCCCGCAGGCCTTGGCGTCCCCTCCTATTTCCTTTGTATTATATTCTAGTTGTTTCAGAAACAGATGTACTTATTTCATTCAGACTTTTATATGTATTACTCTTAGACAGTCCATGAGTTGTGACTCCAATATTCTAAGATTTGGTTATTTTGCAATTTCGTAAAAGCGGTGGATTGAGTTTTATATATATATATATATATATATATATATATATATACCTTGTTTCGTTTTATACTTTTATTCATGCAAGTGTTATATTTCACCTTTTTCGACTAATAATAAACGAATAAGGTAACTTAAATACTCACGTTGGCTTGCCTATCAGGTTCAACGTTAGGCGCCATCACGTCCCGACGGTGAGAAATTCGGGTCGTGACACTTTCATAACTTGATTGGATTATGAATAATTTGTATCTATAATACACGTTTGTTTAATTATCGTTAGCACAAATCATTAGTTATTAATGATTCTTACAATTTATCTACAAAAAAATCTAAAAATAACTACATGATCCTGAGTTGACAGAATAACTACATAATAATTAAGTTCTAAATGAGTTATATGCTAACAATAATGAGATAAAGTACTAATAACTTTCAACCAATGAAGATAAATACAACATAATATTTCCTATTGTTAGCACTAGTATCCTGGATAAAATAACAAAACATTGGGTAAAATAATTGTCGCACAAATCTGCTACAATTAAACTTCAACAAACTTGTTAATAAGTAACAATTTGTCTACAACATTTCTACAAAACCAATTGCAACTAAACAATTTAACTACATTTTTTCTACAGAAAATGGCAATTAATTCTTGTTCTTCCGGACTTATGTTCTTTCGTTCACAACTGATGCACCTTTTTTCCTTGCTAATATGCCAGTCACCTCGCTCTCACGAATTATACCAATATATTGCTTCTTCCTGGCGTAGTCCCATAGTAGCGCTCCATAGCGTCTAAGATGTTGATCAATATCAGAAAGGTCATCTTTACAAACTGCTAGGTCTCTGATGCTGACATACTCTACAAAGACAGCAACGTATACACCACAATCACTACAAAAAGAAAAAAAAGGAAAATATTTAGCATACAGTGAGCAAAAAACAATTCTGTTAAATAGATAGAGGGAAAAGAAGCTTTTTCATACAGTGATCCCTCTTTTTGCTGTGGTATCTCACCGACGAGCCACTGAATGTCAATAGGGTCAATAACACACTTTTCAATGTATGCCTTTGCGTTCTTGAAGTTGATGTCTGGACGCTTGCCATAGAAACCGGTGCATGACAAGTAAATGAGGATCATAACAACAAACTTGGTGACGACAAATTCAATAATGGTGTGATTATGTGAAGAGACTATAGAATAATACACATAAAGAACCCTATCAGTAATGTCAAAAATAACCAATAACCAATGAAATTTTTCTACAATGTTAATGGGCATAATCACAAAATTAACTTGATATCATGCAACATTTGCGAGTAATCTGTACCCAATATGTATTCTGCTACGACGTCCTTGGGTTTGACAACAACAAACTTCTTTTCGGGAGGAGCATTTACGTACCTCTAATAAATTTGTTCAATTCTAGTCTTGAATGTACAATCAGTGATTGTAAACTTTATCTTGTTGTGGGGACCATACTGTCACGACCCAAATCCTAATTTAGGTCGTGATGGCGCCCAACGACGAGGTTAGGCAAGCTAACATGGATGATACTAAGTGTTACCCTTCCTATTTGATCAATGTTTCCAACATTTACCAGTTTTAAACAATTATTAGCATGGTGATAACCTGTGATATGAAATAAAATCATAACGAAACATGTCCAAAAGGGAAGCATATGTATAAATATACCGCCCACAACTCAAAATATACGCTACGTGTGTGCCAGGAACTAGTGTCACGAGTGTCACAGGCAACTATCTGACTATACAAGGATAATATATATTCAAGTCCACAGTCTGAATGAAATAGACGGGAAAATGACAAAAAGAAACTTCAGGGTGCCGCCAGGAAGAGCAGCTCACCGTGAAGTCTAATCAACACAAGTTAGTATCTAGCACCGGCCTGATAGTCCGATGTACCAGCCTCCGGACCTGTACAGTCAAGTACAGAAGAAGAAGTGCAGCATGAGTACATAATAAATATGTACCCAGTGAGTATCCCGTCTAAACTCGAAGGAGTAGTGACGAGAGGTCGACTAGATACTCGCTAAGGTCCAGCAATATAATATATAACGAGATATGGCAAACGCAATAGGCATGTGAATCCGTAAACAATAAGTACATAGCAAGTAATGTAACCCAGGTAAATATCAGAAAAATGAACAGCAAAGTACCAAAATCCTCTCATAACCTAACAATCTCGTTACAAGTGACTCAGAACTCAAGTGATCATACACATACCAGGACAAGACAACCGACCGGAGTCATAAGGGTGGTCATAGGGACTGAGGTCATAAGCTAACCCACGATCGCGAATCATACCTGCGACTCGCGTGCTGACTCGATATAGTAATAAGCTGACCCACGATCGCGCATCATACCTGCGACTCGTGTGCTGACTCGATATAGTAATAAGCTGACCCACGATCGCGCATCATACCTGCGAATCGTGTGCTGACTCGATATAGTAATAAGCTGTCACGACCCAAAACCGGTCCAGGTCGTGATGGCGCCTAACGGAGAAGTCAGGCAAGCCAACGAATAACAGTAATAATGAAAGTGCGGAATACAATAACAACGTGGGGTAAGGCCGTAGAAACAAGCTGAACCGCAGCTAGGCCCAATACATATATAACCTCGATAACTACAACAAGTGTGTACCAGGACTAGTGTCACAGTGTCAACGGGAGGCTACATAGATACAACTGTGGAAAATACATGTACAAAATATACAAGCCGCAGTCTGGAACAAAAGACTGAGCAAAAGGAAACTGGAAGGTTCTAGAGGTGCTGTCAGGAGAACGCCAAGAAGACAGCTCACCGTGTGGAGCGACGCCGCGGTCAGTATCTATCAACAGGCGGACGACCAGACGGACCAGCCTCAGTACCTGCACAGTCAAGTGCAGAAAAGAAGGAAAGTGCAGCATGAGTACATATAAACAAATATGTACCCAGTGAGTATCCCGTCTAAACTCGTAAAGAGTAGTGACGAGAAGTAGAATACATACTCACTAAGGTCCAGTACATAATGGAATAAAATACATGATGCGCAATAAATCATGTGAGATAGTACATCAAGTATAAGAACATGTAAGCAACAATCAGTAACTGATCTCAAACATAGTCTCCTTTGTAAGCTATTCGTAGTTATATTACTTGTTCTCTCTCTCATTGTCCGAAATGACTTATCTTTATTCTCAATTGTTCACTTCCCGGTACTCTATATTGTTTCTCAACTCAACCTCATACGATCCCAACTTAATGCAAATGCGGATGAATACAATGCGTATATATATATATAAAACCGACACGGACAAGACTATCGACCGATGTCATAAGGGTGGGTCATAAGGACCGACTCAGTCATAAAGCTCCACACGTTCGCGAATCATACATGCGACCCGTGCGCTGACAAGCTCCCCACGATCGCGAATCATACATGCGACTCGTGTGCTGACTCGATAATGATAAGCTCC